>REGL01000626.1:166031-181509 GCA_004194395.1 Aurelia aurita complex sp. Pacific | reverse complement strand
TACTTGCCTGAAAATTGCAACTTGCTGTACATTCGATGACAAGTGGAGATTCTCTCTGGTTTAATTCTTCCAAGCTAGGGCTCCACAAAAACATGACACAGCGACGATGTGTGAGGTTCTCCAGAAACGAAACATGACCCAGCACAAGTTGCAACTCCAAGCTGGGCAGGTCAGAACTTCTCCATTTCTCTGAAATTTCGTAGTCCAGGCAATGTAAATAAAGTAAAGGATTTTTACTTATCGCTTCCGATTGGAGCTCAGTTATTACCGACATTTCGCGAACCAAATGCGAACAGAAGAGGAAAAACACAGATATTCTTGTTTCCGCAGCTAGGCCACCCGTGCTGATTTTCGTCTGTTCAGTAGCGTGTCTGGGAAGTGAATGAGCAGCAACAACAACGAAAAAATCGATAATATAAAATGTATGCGGTGCATTGTGGGATACTAGCGAATCCCCCCCTGGTGGGTTCCCTTGCTTCACCTTATTTATATCAAATAGATTTATAAGTATGACTTAAAAAGGGATTTATTGATTCCTTTAAGGAAGGAATTTCAAGCAGTTAATATTTCACAGATTTATATATCATGTCCTGTCACAGGTCATAAAATGGTGGAGATTTCCTGATTTAAATACCAAAATAGCTAATCAGGAAGCTAACCTATCTGAGAATGCCAGCCCTCCATATCTATTAAAAACAATGATTTATTTGCATCCAGTATTCTGTAGGCAAAGTAAGTCTATATATTTGTTTGTGGCTTGACACAGTCATGCAATATTTGATACTGGTACAAAGTTTCATAGTGAAAGTTACCTCATCAAGGAAAATGCTTCAGAACTCCTAAACCCTTTGAGGACCCACTCTACATTTTTTACTCACGAAAGTCAACATCATGGAGGACTGATTGATATAAAAAATTTTGTGGGGGGGAGAGGTACTAATTCAGAGGGCCGGTTGGAAAAAGTTTTCTTTGTCAGACCATGCTTTATCGGAATGTGGCCCCCTCATCATAAAAACTGCATTTCTGGACAGATCTCAAAGAGAGCTTCAAAATGGGCCCTCACTGGCCTCCATGAGATAAATATGAAGCAAGTTATGCCCTGGTAGGCCTTTGGGGGGCCGCAATAGCGCGCGGAATGTTGAACTTTTCAAAAGCCCATATCTTGGAAAGTATAACCCCAATTAACAAAAAATTTGATTTTTGGAACCTTCTTATCAAACTTAAAATCTTGTCCAAATTTGAGCAAAATCGAAGAACATCAGGGAAAATTTTGATCTAAAAGTTGATGGTTTGACATGGAATGACCCAAACTTGATTTCGTAATAGATTTGAAAATAATGAACAACGATGGTTATGATACAAATAAAGAGGTCTATATCCTACGTTACAATTTATTTGGTCATACTGTAATCGCAAAACAGATCTCATTGTCACCTAAAAAGAATACTCTTACGTATTTGAGATTATTTGGTAAAACAAGCTTTTGCCGTAGATACCTCTGGTAGCAATCAGGAAAAAACTGCTCAATCAGGATGGTTGTTAGCTGCGTAACAGAGCATCTTCTTTTTCTTTTGAGGTATGTGTACTTCAGCAATTCATTTTGGCGTTCAATTCCATTATTGGTTTTAATGAGAATCTGAAACTCGTGTTGCCTGTATGCCCATACCCAACGCTGTGAAAATGGGCCATTTGTATTCACCGGCATTGGAATACTGGCATCGGCATTGGAACTGGCATTGGCATTGGAATTGGCATCGATTATTGCATAAGTCCACAAGTACTATGACGCATGCAAAACTAACCAGGGGGTGCGCAACAGCTATTTGCGCGAGTCTCTATTCATCTATTCCCAATTATCTAACGTTAATGGATTTGAGCATTATGAATGAGGATTACTGATATTATACGGAGAGTTTTAAATCCTATAAGAGCATACCTGAATTGATTAATTACGCTTTTATAGGAACACTTTCAATTGAGCTAAAATTAAATTAGATTTCTGACTTTACCCCGGCTGGAGCGGTACACGACTTGTTTTCAGAAATGTACCCTCTTCTTATTACCGAAACTTGCCTTGGTACCCAGATTTATGAAGACTTTTTTCGGAAAACTCCACATTTGTAACTACTTTTGCAACTTTCAGCGAAACGCCACTAATAAATGGAAAATATGCCGAAAATGACCCTTGTTTAGAGAATGTTGTTCAAAGAAAGTTGGGCCCAAGAACCCACCCATATGGGCGGCACATACCCTTACCCTTAACATGTTATGCACCCCCCTCCCGGGGATTTTACGTTAAAGACAGATCAGAGCTCTTCATAATTAAAAGTTCATCAGAGGTTGAAGTTTTGAACCTTGAATATCTTTGAATTTTGTGAACTTATACTTAATTTGAGAGTAAAAGTTGTTAGTTTGATCGTGAAGTTACGCATAATTCGTTGACTTATTACCCTTATTGAGATTGCTCTGGTTCAACTTCAAAAGTTTGGTTCATTTCAAGAATCACCATTGCTGAAAAATAAAATTGATGGCAGCATATTTTACAATCTAAACCACACTCTCGAATGACCTGTAATATGAAAATCTTAAAACCTTAGAATCTTAAAACCCGAAAACTAACATTAAAGCAAAAAAGCGTCTATCTACCGTCTAAGCATTTTTTCCGGATGGAATCAAGATTGGCATCCATCCTACTTCATGACGGACTTTGATGAAAAAGAAATAGATAGTATCGAAGAAGTGTTCGACAACTGCTTTGTATATCTCTGTGACTTTCACAGGGAACAGGCTTGGACAAGGTGGGTGAACAAAATAGAGCATAAAGTCCGTCATGTGAAAGGAGAAGTATTAGCACGGCTTCGATGAGTTGCCCGTTCATATTCCATCGAAGATTACCAAGCTGCACTAAATGCCCTGTTTGAATCTACGATTTGGAAGGAAAATGTTACCTTGCAGAATTGGTTCAAAACATATTGGCTTCCACATCACGAAGTAAGTATGACATTTAATGACTTTCTTCAGATCATTTTACAGATGGTTCAGTTAGTTGTGGTTACTAAACATACATAAGAAACATTGGGGAAGCACCCGCTGGCATTACCAAGTAAACAGTTTCTGTTTTTTGTATCAAAAAGTTGGAATTTGGATACAATTTCAAAGCCCAATTTCAATGCATGTTTTCTCAAAAACATGCATTTGGCACGAACCTCAAAAGGAAATGGTCATTTTTTTATATCAATTAAAAACAATAATAATTAAAACTAAGAACTACAAATACATTAAACTGTGACATTCATGGTGAGGAAAGACACGAGGTCACCGAGTCCACACCATGAATGCCACTTACATCTCAATAGGAATGCATAATGTTCAAACCTGCCAGGGAGCGGCAGAAATTCTCTGAAACTAATTACAATTACATTTCATAAAGAACTACTTAAGAAAAACTGCCTGCAAAATATTGCTTTGGAAGAAGCTGCCTGGGAACTTTGTTCCCAATGTTCCCATGTTTATTCATGCCTGCATTCCAAACTAATGGTTACACTATAAAAGAAAAATTAAGTAGAGCGAAATAAGGAGGGGATGCTGCTGTTTATATTTCAACATTAGTTTAACCTTGCCGAGGCTTTGATGAAGGAAATTTTTGCTTCTTATAAAACTTCTTAGAACTCAGGACTAAGTTCTTTCGCATTTACATGATGATCAATTCTTACGAAAGTTACGAGAACTTTCCTTTATTCTTATGAAAATGTGGATGTCCACAGTCACACACCTACCAAAGAATCCAGTACATCCTCGAACCAAAATCTAGTCCTTCTATCTTGTCCTCCTTGTATTTCTCGGATTAATCATTTTAATTTATTTTCAGCGCTGGGTATGGGCATTCAGGCAGCAAAGTTTTCAGGTACTCATCCGTACCAACAATGGTTTGGAGCGCCAAAATAAGAGTCTCAAGTATGAGTTCTTGAAACAGAGAAAGAAGAATTCCCTTAGCAGAATGGCAACAGTGTTGATTGAAAGCTTTTTTCCTGAGAAATACAAAAGGTATGAAAGGCAAGATCGATCAATTTTATCAAAAATATGTGCACTACTACAATATCTGAATACATCATCGTAAGGATCACATTTGCATATTGTTTAACATATTCTCCACTAACATAGGAAGGTTCGATTGCACAAAATTCTCTTAACATGGGTACTTATCGGCTGAAACAATAATATTTTATTTCCTCGCAAAAGGTGGCACACAGGCAAACTTTCTAATGTTGTTTATGACTTTCTCGAACCTCATGTACCGCCCACCCCTCTCGCATCCTTTCCTGTTTCTCATAATATCTGTGCTGCGATCCCCCAACAATATTTCAGAGCCCTGTAGCCACTAGTTACCAGTTTTTGTGGCATTTCCTTATGACTACAGCTAGGGGATAACTACCCCCCTTTTCACTGGATATAGTAACCAAACAATAAGATATCATTGCTCCCCGACTCCCCTGCTAAATTTATCAATCTTCAACTTAGATGCTCATACCATGCATTTAGAAATCGTCCACCAAACACCGGAGTTACAGGTTCGCAAAGTCAAAATTTACAGTGCACCAAAAATCAAAGGTTTTGAAAAAGAGCCTAAACGTGATTTGTATCGTGGACATTTTCCAAAGTACCTGTAGACTTTAAGTTTCCGTGTTTTGCTTTTGAAAAGAATAAAAGATGGATGGACATGGAAGTCACTTCAAGAACAATTGAAATAATTCAAGGTATAAATCTTTTCAAAAATAAAAAGTAAAGGTCAAAGTTGAAAAATCGTTTGCAAAATACCTGTTTGGTGTCAAATTATGGCCAGGCCATTTCTCAAAACCTCTGGTTTTTTACATCAATCTAAAATTTTACAATAACAGAACATGGTTACAGGACGATACCACAGGGAGAATGAGAATAAATTGCAACCCCGTGGCTTTAACAAATAACATAAAATATTCACATGATAATAATTAACTAAAATACAGCATAAACTAAAGCTACGAAAAGAAATAAAATGATACAATGGTGGTTTCAGGTGCACTCCAAATGTTGACCTTGTGAACTCATATCTCCGGTGTTTGGTGGTCGATTTCAAAATGCAAGGTATGTGCATTTAAGTTGAAGACCAACAAATGTAGCCATGAATTTAAAAAGTCCCGAAATGTTATCGTTCTGTTGCCTTGTTCAGTCAAAAGGGGGTACTTTTTTGAGACACCCGGTATATGACATGCATGCATCTTCTCGCATACCCCTGCTCACATGGGTGGCTTCCAATCAGGCCCCACTAAGATTTAAGTAACTTTGCGTTATTATTCCTAGATACATTGCACTGAATGCTAAATTCTCAAGTGGCTATCGAACCTACGCCTCTTGGGTTCCATATTATTTGGTTGACAGACCGAGAAGATTTGTCGTCCAATGTTTAGACAAGCTAAATATGGCAGGGAAGATATCATCGACGGATATAATTGTAAAGGAAAGCGAAATTGTGGTGAAGAGCACAGCAGCGTCAAAGGAGCAAGCAACCAAATACGTTGTTAAATTCAATGATAATGGCATGCCTTCTTGTCAATGTCACGATTGGAAAGAGAACTTGTTACCATGTAAGCACATGTTTGCAGTGATCCTCAAATGTAAGGATTACTGTTGGGAATCCTTGCCAGAGAAGTACAGAAATTGTGCATATTTTACTCTTGATCCTGATTGCTGCGTAAAGGAAACCATAGAGCCCGATAAGCAATGCAATGACGGAGATCCCTTGGGGGAAAACAATTGTAAAGAAATGAGTGAGTATGAATTATATACCGGTGATTCAGAAAAAACCTCGGGTGTTTAGAAATTTTTATTGATGCAATTCTAATTTAAACATTAAAATATATTTGTTTGTTTCGTTGCATAGGAGAGAGGCCAACTTAGATTTGTTTCGAGTAAAATTTATTAGAAAATAGCCTTAAATAACGGACTCATCGTACTGAACATATAATCGCAACAAAACACCGTAAGCTATAGAAAGAAGACTGTCAACCCTTGTAAAAGAACAATAACCAAAGTAAACCTTTAACCAGAGAGGAATCTGTTGAATCCTGCAGGAGAAAAACGAGTTAATATTAAAACATGAAATGAAGAAATAAGTTAGTAACTCACCAGTAACTTTTACAGTCTTCTTTCTACAGATAACGGTGTTTTATTGCGTTTATGGGTTTAGTACGATGAGTCCGTTATTTAAGGCTATAAGCTTGCTTGTTAACTTTGATATGGTTTGGGATAAAAACTGTGTCGAATTTGTGCATTCGACTCGTAAAGTTAAATGTTGATTCTGCAAAAATTTGGGGGTAACAGAACTAAACAGGTACCATTTACATCTTTGCCATTTGACATCGAGAATAAGTCCCCCTCTCTAACAAGTTCCCTCTCATGTAAGTTCCCCTATGGAGTTTCTGAAATGAAATAAGCCGCCCCGGGGCTTAATTGAGCTTTTACAGCAATTGTCGGGTAAGCTATTGATCAAGTGAAATTTGTAAATTTCCTGGCATATGATAATAGTTATACTGCTATTACAATTCAATTCTTTTCATCGGTATCCGTCTTGAAATATTTTAGAACAGAAGAACTTTACTAAAACTTTACCAATTAGGCACAAAGGGGTGCAATTCAGGCAAACTGATTATATCGTCACTCAAAATTTTGCCTGAAATTGTGACTAAAATGAAAAGGTTTAGCAAATTTGTCTGTTCTTCGTTTTCAAAGCAAGTGTTTTTATCAAATGTTGTAGATCACAATATTTCTCAAGATGAATCAGAACCAACGACCAACAAGAGCAACAATGCTGTGCCTCTTGATTTGCCAAAAACTGCTGCACGCCGATCTCTTGTTGCAGAATGCCGTGATCTCCTTGACAGAATAAAATCTTTGACGTTTTCCACACACAAAGAAGATGTACTCAGAAAACTGGGAAGTCAACTTCAATCTACCTATAGGGAGCTGATAGCTGCTGCACATAGAGAGGATGGTTTAGTCGTGGAAGAAGTTGCAACGTGTAATCAGAAGAAAATGGCAAACAAGCGAGCAAATGAAAACTTGACAGAAGCAAGAAACAATCTACCATTGCCACCAAAACGCGTTAAGACCAACCGCATAGGAATATCTGCTGACAAGAAGAGGGAGCAAGCAACCTATTTCCTCAACGTGGAGACAGGGAAACTTGGTAATTATCATTTTGTAAATTTATTCGGTTATTTTTCGACACTGGAAGTGAAAAGCCAACTATATCTAATAGCATGCCGACTTCGCAAATTTAATAAGCAATTGTACTAGGTAACAGAGCTTACTTATCATTTCGTCCAACTTTCTGCTCTAACAATATTTGCATCATTGTATTGCATTTGTCATGTTACAGGCGAGAAAAGGACCATCAAATCAAACTATACTGTTTTTTTGTATCATTTTGAAGCATCAATTTAATATCCTCATTGATGTCATAGCGATTCAATAATAAAGTAGCATATGGGAGCCACTCAAACAAACTTTGCTAACTGGAAGAGTTGGGATTCAAAAGCATGGATACTAGGTTTACAGGTGACCATCATTAGAGGGCATCCATAAAGCATATACTCATAGTGTTTGGACCCTCACTGTACTCATTTTGAGTTAGAAAAAGATGCAATTTTGTACAAAGAATGACACCTTTTTGGCTTCAACCCCATCTGCCAGATTTCTTAAAAATTGTTAAAGAATTCTTCATATTTTGATAAGAATTCTTTTGGTTGAGCAAAGCGGTTCAAATTTTTCTTGATAACAATTACTGTAACAACTGCTGTACAAACTTGGGCTTAGCCAAAAAGCAGTGTTAATGTGCATGAGGCCTATACTGTACATCCACATTCATTCTTTATGTCTTTTTATAGAAGGCAAACCAGCAAAGTCACCGGGCATCAAAGGCAAGCAAGAAAAGGGTCCTGCAAAGGTAGGATTTTTCAATAATTACCTCCATCTTCATTACTGAACGCCATGATATAAATGATGTTAAAGGCATTGAGTCCATCTAAATAGCTGAGCGTTAACGCTATCCTGAATTTTTGCTGAAAAATTGCTGATGGTCCTTTGTTATCGCACAATAGTGCTAAAGCCATTAGCAGTGGAGACCAAAGACTTCTTAACCCTTGCATTGTCCTTGGGAATTTCTTTGGTTTAATTTCAATAGCGATTAAATCAAAACTTTTGTGAAGTTGATATTGGTCCAGAGCGCGCTATTTTTGCAGACTCGATGGCTTTTTAATTTTAATATGCTGTAAAACAATTCACATCATGGTCCGTTTATCCTTCACAGCAATTTTCCTCTTCCAGCAGATTTCCTGAGCTATATCACAATGATGTAATCCTTCTAACCCTAAAAAATCACCTCAATACTGTATATTTGCAAAATTTGATATACGGCATCTTGATTGCTTTGCTTTCCAACCAAGTTTGGTTTGCTTTCTAACTTTGCCCAAGCCAGATCTGCTAATGTCAATATCCATTATTTTGACCTTGACAGGTAGAGGAAACAGTAATCACAGAAGAAATTCAAATTCTGACTTCTGAATCAGAGACTGGCACAAGTTCTGAATCTAGCAATGAGGAAACTACAAGCATAAATGAAGGTAGTGCTGGCAATCCCATTGCCGTTATGGATGATGGCAGTGATGATGCAGTTACAGATTGTTGGGTGCAAATTGATAATATAAAACTAAAGAGTGAAGAAGAGGCTATTTTAAAATCAAGAGACATGTGGCTGAATGATAATATTATTAATGCAGCTCAATGCTTGTTGAAAAAAGAAGCACTGCAAATAGGAGGTCTGCAAGATACTCTTCTGCAGAAAAATTACCAGTTTCTCATAGAAAGTGACGAATTCGTTCAAATTATAAACAAAGGCAATTGCCACTGGATTGTTATTGCAAATATTGGTATGACCAAGTTATCAACTGTTCGTGTATTAGATAGCCTAAATAGTACATTCCTGTCACTTGAAGTTCAGAAGATCATAGCATCCATCATTCATCCCACATCATCTGAGGTTACTGTAAAGTTTGATGATGTTGCTCCTCAGAGGGATCAAAATAGCTGCGGCTTGTTCGCAGTTNAGAAGAAATTCAAATTCTGACTTCTGAATCAGAGACTGACACAAGTTCTGAATCTAGCAATGAGGAAACTACCAGCATAAATGAAGGTAGTGCCATTGCCATTATGGATGATGGCAGTGATGATGCAGTTACAAATTGTTGGGTGCAAATTGATAATATAAAACTAAAGAGTGAAGAAGAGGCTATTTTAAAATCAAGAGACATGTGGCTGAATGATAATATTATTAATGCAGCTCAATGCTTGTTGAAAAAAGAAGCACTGCAAATATGAGGTCTGCAAGATACTCTTCTGCAGAAAAATTACCAGTTTCTCATAGAAAGTGACGAATTCGTTCAAATTATAAACAAAGGCAATTGCCACTGGATTGTTATTGCAAATATTGGTATGACCAAGTTATCAACTGTTCGTGTATTAGATAGCCTAAATAGTACATTCCTGTCACTTGAAGTTCAGAAGATCATAGCATCCATCATTCATCCCACATCATCTGAGGTTACTGTAAAGTTTGATGATGTTGCTCCTCAGAGGGATCAAAATAGCTGCGGCTTGTTTGCAGTTGCATTTGCAACATCATTTTGCAATGGAAATGACCTAAGACAGTTTATCTTTGATGTTCCAAAGATGAGATCACACCTACATCAATGCCTCAAAAATAAGAAGATGACTGAATTTCCAGTTTTGAAGGAACGTTCATTTATGATGGGCAAACTCACATCATTTAGAGTGAATTGTATTTGCCGAATGCCATTGGCTGCTGATGATATATTTTAATCCAAAGACTGCTCCCTGTGCAATGAGACATATCATAACAGCTGTGTTTCTCTTCAAGGAGTGAACATAAGGAACATCCCTGGAAAACAACGATGGATTTGCCCACTTTGTGCAGAAGAATGTAGACTTGCAAAGAACTATATTATAACTCATAAAAATGCGTCATCCAGTACTGTGGAGGAAAATTAATGTTTTATGATGGAAACATATGATTATATTTTCAAAAAACATGCAAGTAGCTGTAAAAAAAAAACAACCCACCCCATTTTTTGTAGGTTGAATTTGACTGCTTGTTCATGGCTGCAATAGAAGGGAAGGAACTAGTACCAAGACATAATTTCCTTTCAAAATTTTGAAGAAAATGATCAAAGTCACCTCATTACCCTATCTACAGAGTGTGGCATGTGCCCACCAGATTTTAGAGAGGCTGATGTAACCAGCAAATGCATGCCAAAAATCAAAGGCTGTACTATAATTTGAGGCCTGGCAGTTTGGTAGCAAGCTGTTGGAAAATAAGAGATTTCCTACCTGCCCCGGACCTTAGCTTCTTAGCGTTTATTTTGTCCCCGTTACATACTTTGTTCCTCAAGCTCTGAACCCCTTCCCCCCTGCTTAACTTTTTTGAGTCTGCTCAAAGTTGCCAAGGCCCACAATATGTTATTTCAATTAACTTTTTGGTTGCGGGCCCTACTTACCGATTTTTTTGAAAAATGTCAGTCTATAGGTCATATAAATTGTGAAAGTTGTAAGTACAAACATGATGAACACAGCATATTTACGATATCTTAAACTCTTACGTAGATAGCCATTTTCTGTACTAGGATTTATATTGCTGTCCCCAAAACAACAATCTTAATGGATTCATGTGAGATCCCCTCCCCCCTAACTCTCCCCAAACCGACAAATCCGTTAAAAGGGGTGAAAATCTTTTGTCAATGATCCCTTATTAAAAGCCAAGTGCAATACATATTATAGAGTGTGCTAAATTGCGTGGGTTGCGTGGGTGCGTGGGTCAGAAAATTTGCGTGGGTCGTGGGTCGTGGGTAAATGTACGTGGGTCGTGGGTCTTTTTTGGAGATAATTTTGCGTGAGTAGTCTTGCGTGGGTGAAAATTTTTGCGTGGGTATCCGGTTTTGCGTGGGTCCAGCTTTTCGTTGCGTGAGTTGGATATTTCGCGTGGGTAATATAATCTAAGCTTTGCATGATAATCGTATAGTATTTTAGCTTTTCAATTTTTTACTTTGTCAACAGTTTCTTTAAACAGGACCCTTATTGATAGCAGTATTTTACTTGTACTGAAAAGGCGTATCCTGTATAAATATGTATTATTATTATTATTATTATTATTATTATTATTTGTCATAAGTCTAGCATCAAATCAGTTTTCAATTATATACTTTATTTTGCAACTCACATTTTCATTCTGACACATCAAAATTTCCAGCAACAAAATTTTTTCCACCGGACACCATGTAGCAAATAGAATAAGACCAAAGCACTAAAAATTATTCAGACTGTTATTTGTTCTTCATTTGTTGTTATTTTCTATTCTTTGCCCCTTGAATTGTGCACTACAAAATTGCTGATCCCCGAGAATTTTTCCCCTAAATTTCTTTTAAGCAAAGATAGAAGCAAACCTCTTCTAGTTTGTCCCTCTCTGAAGTGACTTTGTCAAGCTCATCTTTCAGTTGACCTGAATACCATTTTTCTTCCTTGATTGCAGTTGTAAGTTCAGCCATTTCTTGCTGGAGGTAAATTATTTCTTGCTCTGGGTTTTCTGCATTCATTCCATCAAATTTCAACTGGTTCTTTTTCCCAAAGTCTGGCTCATCCTCTTCTAGGTTTATCAACTGTCCAACTGCTTCAGTTTTTGCCTCCTGTATACAGAAAGATTAAATGCTTGAATATGTTCCAGCGGGGCAGTCAATAAAATCACAAAGATTCGTAAGAATTAAAAAGTTTCACTTTACAAATGTACACACTTTTTCTTGTAACACTGAAGAAATTTCTTGCAATCAAAAATTTGAGAATATTTACACCCGTTTGAAGAACAATTCTTTTCAACATATTAATAATTCTCAAAAATTCTTAAGAACTCTTAATGCTGTGATGCAAGTAAACCCATGACCTACTCTGGTATGACAACACAAGAAAACCTCAAATCAATCGATCCTTGCAAAATCCTTATTCTAATGGATATATTTGCCGAAAATACTGGCATCAGAATATTAACTTACATTTGCAACTTTGGGTTGTTCGATGATGTTCCCACTTGGATCACTGTGTACCTTTTCAAAATGGTTCTGAAGTTCTGCAGGTCCTGGCATACTTGCCATGCACATTGGACACAGAAACCCCTGCATCAAAAAGGTAATATCAAAATATGCTCAGTTGCTTTGTTAATTTCATTTACAGGAAATCGCTATGTTTTACACAAGAGAATCAAGGAGTAGTGTATCATGCATGAACTTTCTCCCATCACTGGCAGATTTCAAAGATAGAACTTTTCCTGTTTGGTGAAATGTTTACATTTTTCATCAGCTCAAAATAGACAAATTACAATACAATACCATGGGAGAAAAGAAGTCCATTATGACCACGTGGCCAGATTCTATATTGTATGCTGTGTGTGCAGAAGACCTCTTTCCATGAGCAATTTCAAGTAGAAAAAAGGAAGAATAATAGATTCATCATTTTTAAAACAATAACCAGGCATGTAACTTATCTCCAACGTTGACTTCTGCAAAAGAATTGCCATTATCAACCTCATTTGGCTAAAAAATATGTTTTATGTATAAGGATAACACGCAGCACATACTTCTGCATCTTGAGGCTTTTGTTCTTTTTTGGCAGCAGCTTGATTTGTGGGCTTTGCCTGCAAACAAAATAAACATACAAATCACAGCAAATTTTGCAATTCTCTTTATCAGTGGAACAACTATCTGTCAAGTTGTAGTTTGGTAATTTTGTTTTGGTGACCATTGTTTTTATGACACGCGCAATTATCTAACTTTAAAACTAAACATATTTTATTGTCTATAACTATCTGTCATTTCATGCGACAAGAAAGCTTGATCTTGTTTTACCAAGCTTGCTGTTAATATTGATAATTGCACAACAGGTAAAGCAATGATGGAAATCCTCACATAAATGATTGCACAGCACATCTTGGAATCAGTTTGCATGGCCTCCCGGAGCATTGCCATCTAGTAATGTCTTGCAATCAGATGGAATTGCATTAGGGGCCGTCCAAAAATCCATTTCGTCACGAAGAGCAGAATTTGTTGATAATCATGATATTGAGTTATTGATATTATATTGATCAAATCAAAAATAGGCTGGACACTGTCACAGCTCTTTACCACATCAGGTATGCTATTCCAAAGGTAGCTGCCTCTGTATGTTATAGAATTTGCCCCATAAGTTATGGTTTGGAATCTTGGTATCTGCAGGAGATCCTTATTGCGTAGGTTGTAATTCGTTTGCTTCCTCTCAAATAATTCCCACATAAATGCAGGGTTTATTTGATGGAGGGACTTGAAAACCTCCATGAGTAATTTTTGAAGATTTTGTAAATGGACTGGTTTTTGGCCTGATTTGTCCAGAAGTTCTTTGAAACTTGAACTGAAGTCATGGATGATCGTATCATGGCAGTGCTGCTTGAAACAGTTGACGTCAAGGATATTGCTTTTGTCGACACTTTCTGAAACAGCAAAGCAAACATTAAACTGGCTCAGAAGGATAAGAATTATACACATATGTCTTCATTTTCCATGGGTCCGAATTAACTCATCTGTTCACCAAATGTTGGCCCATAACTGGGAGGTCTTTTGAGATGCTTGAGGGTGGACCAATAGCAGTTTGGTCGGAAAGTGGCTTGGAGGCCAGGAGGAAGCACATCAAGAATTTTTGAAGTGGAGCTGGGTGTAGGACTAGGCATACTTCAATTAAAGCCAACCTCGAAGACAATATTGTGTGGATATTGATAACCTCATGGCCATTTATGGCAAATTCCCGTCACGATATCTTTAAGAAAAGTCGTCAGTCTGCTGAATCATACGTTGAAGCAACAAATGATAGCCTTGTGATTGATTCGATGTACTTTTNATCTGTTCACCAAATGTTGGCCCATAACTGGGAGGTCTTTTGAGATGCTTGAGGGTGGACCAATAGCAGTTTGGTCGGAAAGTGGCTTGGAGGCCAGGAGGAAGCACATCAAGAATTTTTGAAGTGGAGCTGGGTGTAGGACTAGGCATACTTCAATTAAAGCCAACCTCGAAGACAATATTGTGTGGATATTGATAACCTCATGGCCATTTATGGCAAATTCCCGTCACGATATCTTTAAGAAAAGTCGTCAGTCTGCTGAATCATACGTTGAAGCAACAAATGATAGCCTTGTGATTGATTCGATGTACTTTTTTTGAACTAAACAATTCGGTGTTGAGACGGAGAAACTGTTTTGACTCAATTAGTTCAACTAGATTTAGATATCAAGCGAATTTTAACATAGCGTATATCAAAGTAATACACATATCTCAATTGGTTGCACCTTGCAGAAAAAAAGAGACAACAGATTCTGTTTTCCAATGTAGGTCTATTGTTTCACAGCATTAAGGTACTTTTTCACAAAAATCGGCTATTGTTTCTATCATTGCATCGAGAATACCTCTTTTGAATTCTTGAGAACCAATTTCGCAAATCTAGAGCTCTTGCCTTGAAGAAAACAGTCAAGGCACTGTTACAGTTTTGCAAGGAAATCAGGAAAGAAAGAAAACCTATATCACATGCAATCTTCAAACTTTTTTTGCGAAAAAAATAGAGCGATTTGAAACGGGCCCTTTGGCAGGAATGCTCGAAATAGGTTCTAGTAATTTAATATATTAATACCTAACACCTAGAATTACATAGATGTTTTGTTTTCAACTTTGAGTAGCAATTTTTCACGAAATTTGTCGTAAGAAGTAAGCATCAAAATAGTGTCCATCTACCCATGATCTTACACTCAATACACAACATTTTTACATATGTTGAGCACAACTAAATTGGTGACAATTCAATTTCGTACAAAAATCATGAAAATCGGTTATTTCTAGGCTGATTTATGACACGTTAAAGTTGGCTCAAAACACTACATTGCACCGGAAATTCTAATGTAAACAACCACTTGAAATTTTGACAAACTTCAAAATTCCATTTCTCATCATTGGATAGTCCGATTTTGAAAATTTTTGGTTTCTGTTAAGCCCAAGGATACCCTCTTTAATGGGGATGTAAAAATTTGCATGTTTTCGAAACTTCATGTTTTCCTATTTATTCCATGCTCTGGATCACTGTGCTATGTTGATTGATAAACCCAATCTGGGCAGGATTTATGATATTATGTGTTTTAAAGAGATTTGTTAGTCTGTCGTTAAGTATGATAGAACTCACGAAGATATCGCCTCTGCGGAGGATGAAATGAATGAAAAGAACATTGAGAGAAGAAACTCTGAACCATGACTTTACTTTATTATGCAAATTTGTTTTTATTGGTTTATGATTTTGTGTAAAGGGTGTGTGAGAA
>REGL01000626.1:142759-156045 GCA_004194395.1 Aurelia aurita complex sp. Pacific | reverse complement strand
ACGCTGTTATTGTCGTTGCTTGCCACATAGAACGTCGTCCGTTCTTGACTTTATCGTTTCTCAAGCAAAATACGAACATACGAGGATATTTTCAGTTCTTTAGTGTGGATAATCGTTATGCGGCCCAGTAATAAGAAGGTTGTGAAAAAAGTACCTGAATTAAAGTTAATTACAGACCCATATATATGTATGAGATGTCAAATGAAAAAAAAACCGTCGATGAGAGCAGAACGTCCACTATCACCATGGGTAGTTAGACACTGCTGGTGTGCGTCTATGGAGGAGCGCTGGATAATATGTATCTGCGGAGGAAATATTGTTTAGTACTGCGGATTCTTTTCGATAGCTCCTCCGCAGTACTATACAATATTTCCTCCGCAGATACATATTATCCGGCGCTCCTCCATAGAAGCACGCCAGCAGTGTCTAACTACCCATGCTATCACTTAGCAATAAAGTACCCCCCCCCCCCAAGAGATAGACTGATGACGTGATTCATTGTAGTCATTCAACGTTTTTAATCTGATGTTTTTATTTTCACTCATACAATAATCAAGACCAAACAGATTCAAAATTGACTCATGATGAGTAGCCTCAGTTTTCCGCATTGAATTGGATGATGCTATGACTTCAAACAAAGACTCATGACCCAACCTCAAACCCAGTGACTTACCCTGTCCACAAGTTGCTCGAAATATCTCAAAAAGTTGCTCATAATTTCCTGAAAAGTTGCTCAAAAGTTGCTACTTTTTCAAAAAGTTGCTCAAAAGTTGCTGAAAAGTTGCTCATTTATTGTTATTTTTTAAGGCCAAGTGCTATAGATGTATGAATAATTGACAAATGTGTAAAAGATTAGCGCCAAGGATGCTTCGAGAAGTGTCTTTTTATTTCAACGTTTTCTCTCGTGAGGTAACTGCAGCTTCCTAGAAGTTTGAGCCTTTTCGCGCAAATACTGTTGGAACCATGTAACACATCTTCAGTATTTCAGCAGGAACCATTTGTTGCCTATAAACAGCAACAACCACAACAACAACATTAATTGATGATTAATAATTAATCATTGTTGTCATCATCATCATCGTCATCATACTGATCATAGTCACAAATCGTTAATTTCAAAGACCAGTTCTTCACAAACCAAGACGTTTAATCCCAGCCTGACCAGAAAACAGCTCCTGTCCATGTCTAATTTTCATTACTGTTGCAGAGAATAAACACAATATCATGGAAATTCTTCGAATATTGCTAAAATAAGGACAAGTTTCTTAATGTTGCAAAAGTTGCCAAAATTCCTAAAAGTTGCCCAAAAGACTTCAAGTTGCCCGAAAGTTGCCGAGCAACTTGTGGACAGGGCTATGGCAGTGACAATGAAGGTTTTCCGTAAACTGCAACGCCTACCTTGACTCTGAAGCCTGTTAGGCAATTCTGCAATTTGATTGGCTCTTTTCGAAAAAAAAACAAGTTTCTCACCTTCAAACCTGGCGTTCAGTCGAAATGAAGAACATTCGAATGGCCCTGGATACAATGAGGGGTGTTCGAACCATGGAATAGACATTTTGAAATGTCGGATATGGGATTCGAAAGGACCTGCTGTCTGCCAAATTAAGCTAATTATTCCGATAAAAATTGCCAAAATTGCCAAAAAACAACAGATACCCTTGGGAACGATGTTGACTCATGACCACACAGCTTGAAAACGCAGACTTGTTTAGGACATCTCCGCCGCGTTTACGGCGGGACCAATCAGATCGCTATTTTCTTGATAAGATAAGGTCAGACCATGTGCCTTTTCCTAGCGTTGATTGGTTGATTAGATCAAAGTTCGACTTTTCGAAGCGAAGCAACGTTCGAAACGACGTTCGAAGTGACGTTCGAGTTTTCTTTCGACACTCGAAGGATGGAAAACGATCGATTTTTCTTCATATCTCTCGTGTAAGATTTTAGTCTCTTTAGCTCCAAGCTCTAAAAGGAAGGGTAATCGGTTACTCTACCGCTCGTTACTAGGGGTACAGTAACTGATTACCCTTCCTTTTAGAGAAGCCATGACACACAACCTCTTTGCCTGAATTTATTGTGATGTAAAATTGCATTTTAATCCCTATGAAGAGCAACCCTTTGCAATTCTAGAATAAGTGCCCTTTCACGCATTAACGAGTATGAAAATAATCCTTACAAATTCAACTTTCTTTTTTGGTCCAAAAGATGTACCATGATGAGGAAAAATAACAGCATCCCTTTGCCAGTCATTTTTGTTTTGCTTTGCAACTTGAAAAGGCAATGAGGTACAGAATAATCTTTATCGACCACAAGGATAAGGAAAACCATTGACTTTAGCAAGATCTCAGAGCAGGACTTGGACCCTTTTGATCTTTGAGCAAGGCGTTGTTTAACTGAAATGAGTAAACAAGGCCATTTTCACGACACTGCAGCCCTTTAATCCGTTTAAAGACTACGTTTGCTTGAAAATGGCTTAACTTTGTGCCCGTGTGTTTATTCCCTTTACCATTAAGTTTTGAATATCGGTCACGTAGTTTATTCATCATCATCATCATAAATGCTATTTGCACTGCATAAAGTTTAAACTAATGTAGATATCAATCAGCGAGTGCTGCCGATTAGTAGTTGTACCAAATGAGACTGTAGCGAGGTAAATTTTATAGAAATTAATTGAATGATTATCGCTAAGGAAACGTGCAGTACGTTTGAATTTACAGTTGGGTAATGGTTCAAAAGGTAAATGATTTAGAATATTGAGCTACTCTCCTCCACCGGATTCTAGTTCCTTAGTCCAAGGCTCTTGGTTCCGTAGTTCTGTAGTCCATGGTTCTGTGGTCCGTAATATTGAGTTCAGCATTGTCAGAAATAACTTTGTCGTCCATTGACGTAGTTAGGTAGTTAAATAGGTAGGAAGAACTCATTATCTTTTGTTGGAGAACTTTTGTTGTTGTTTGTTGGATAAATGCTCACAAGCCGCGAGCCCGCGAACCGCAGCCGTGAGCTGGCCTGTCTCTCTACATAGCCTGACGGCAGACAGACAGACAGACAGCAGGCAGACAGACAGCTGGCAGGCTAATTTCGCTCGCTGAATGAAGCAGAGTAGTAAGGCTGCATTCGGCAGCAAAAAACTAAACTAAATTAAACGCAACAGGAACAGGAACAGAACATATGAATAAATTGAAAAAGCTAAATCATATGTGTGTGTACATCGAGGCGAAAATCCATCAATCTAGTGTTATCTGGCCCGAGTTTCTCTAATATGGTTGGCTTGAACAAGGTACGATGCTAGGGCTGTCATTGTTTCATTATCGTTAGAGCTCATTATCTCCTGGAATTGCAAGTTCGTTGTAAGGGGCTCAACCGAGGTATATGATAAGAGGTCCGATCTAGGTGTGCAATAGGGCGGGACATACAAAGAGAAAATATGCCTCGTCTTCAATTGCAAAGTTGATTGCAAAGCCACCAAACGTTTAATTTGTTTGACGTTTTACTCAAGAAGGAAATCACCTCCGGAATAACTGTTTCTTGATTAACTCAACTTTTCCCTATGAATGACTAAAAACTTAACGAACAAGCAAGTCGACACTTTTTGGGATTAACATTTCAGTCTTCAATATTGCCCACGTAGTTTTTATTGCGCAAACTTAGCTCAAAGTTTTTAGCTCGAGAACGAAGTCCCCTCATTACAAATGTTTTATTGATTAACTCAACTTTTCCCCAGGAATGACTAAAAACCTAACGAACAAGCAAGTCGACACATTTTGGCGTATACCCTTCGCAGAGCCACCCACTGGGAGTCTCCGCTTCATGCCCCCGAAACCGGCGGCTCCTTGGACTGGGACAAGAAATTCAAGTGCAACGCCAGTTCTTTGTCCACAGCAGAATGCATTTACCATGATGCTTGAGGGAATGGAGGATTGCTTGTATCTCACAGTATTCAGACCGAGGATGGCTGTTGGCAAAAAGCTCCCTGTCATGGTAAGCTGACTCATTTCAACATTTATTTCAAGATTTCATTTTCAAAATGACCCAAAAATAGCTTCACAGCCTCATCATAGTGTCCCAAACAAGTACTCCTGTTTAAAATATCGCCAAAAATTGATCATCAAACCTTTCATGAAATTGTCTTCTTGGATTGCTTTGTCAAATACCCAACAATATCCACATATGATGAAATGTCTACTTTCTGGCGTAGCAAGATAGAAAAATTACACGTTGAAAAACCGTATTTTTAGCTATAGTTTTTAAGCAAAATACTAAATCTTGCCTAAGAGTCACATTTTCAGATTTTTTATCATCATTGAAGTCTCCAATGATAGTGTGCATATATTTCTGTCATTTATGACCAAACTAAAAGTTTTACATGCACAAAGAAATTGATCTGGCAATCATTAGTGCTTTTTGCAGTATGATTCAAAACCAGGTAGCCCTAAAAAGAGCTAAATTTGCTATCTTTTTTAACTAATTACAAGATCAGCTATGTATTGGAAAACAATTTGGTCCTTGATCTACTTGACAAAAAAAGAAACTTGAAGATCGTCATGTAATCAAATTTTGGTGAATTTTGAAACGGGAGTACTTGGGTTTTGGGACACCCGGTAGCTCTCCGAAAATGAGAATTCTTAACAAACGCTTTGTCTCACCGTTTATTTGAAATTTGTGACCATCTTTTGAGATGCTGTATGGTCACTTAAAGTAATAACAAGAGATGTTGACATCTGAAGATTTAAAGGCTTCCAGCATGAAATCCGCCAACACATCTATCCCCTATCAAGAAACTTCCAAAAGTGACCATATTGTTGTAGCAGCCAACAAAATCACTTTCCCGGGAAACGAGGAAGCAATCAGATTTGAGAACGGTCATCAGTGTGATTAAATCTCAGGTTTCACTTTGTTCTCCAGGCAAACTTCATTAGCAACACAATACTCTGGAATGTTAACTACCCTACTGCAGACAATAACCAGACGCTAAGAAGAAAGGGCCATTCAAACTGCCATTGAAATGAAATGCTGACTCACAAAATACACGATATTGAGCGGCGTTGCGCAGACTATACCTTTTCCTTAGTTAGGTATTGTCTGCACGCAGGCTATCAAAAGTCAGACTTATCATTTTCCATCTCTGTATAAAATTCACAGCTTCTGGGGCTTAATATACTCTAGAAAACGGTCATGGTAAGAGTTGTTCTTAAAACTTCCATTTTTCATAGGTTTTCATCCATGGCGGTGGCTACTCGTCGGGTACTGGATATTATTACAACGGTCAAATGTTGGCGGTCACCAATGATGTTGTTGTTGTTACGATCAACTATCGACTTGGTATTCTTGGCTTTTTCAACGCACCAGGAACAAACATTACCGGAAACTACGGCCTAATGGACCAGATATTAGCATTAAAATGGGTCAAGGCACACATCGCAGATTTTGGAGGTGTTGAAAATAAAGTGACAATATTTGGTGAGAGCGCTGGAGCAGGAAGTGTCACTCTTTTGATGCTCTCTCCACTGGCCAAGGGACTTTTCACGCGTGTAATTGCAGAGAGCGGGGCACCTTCGGGTTTCTGGGCTATTTATAAAGCCACTGACCCAAAGGATTCAGCTGCTTTTGCAGCAAGCCTCAATTGCAGCAGTTCGGCCGTTGAGTGTTTACGCGGGAAGACCTCGCTAGACATCCTGAAGCAACGGATTAAATTACCACCGGCACAACTGACTCTTGTCTCACCGACTGTTGACGGACATGTTATGCCGGTATACCCGTTTGATTCGATGGCACAAGGTAAGCTACCAATTTCAGCCATAGATCTGATGATTGGCTTCAACAAAGACGAAGGGACAATGTTCATGCCTGCTGGGACAAAATGGGACAAAGGAACATATGAAGCAGAGCTCAAAACCTGGTTGATGCCGCAGTATTCTGCGAACATTGATGCAGTTAGAGAAATGGTAGCATTCGAATACCTCACCAAACCCGAACTTGGCAATAATTCGTACGCATTGGCTTATAATGATTTTCTTGCCGAATATATGTTCAAAATGCCTGTCGTAAACATGGCAACGCAGTGGTCGACAAAAAATAAGAATACCTTTCTTTATAAATTCACATTCTTGCCGAAGCAAGTAAAATTTCCAAACTGGGGCGTCGCACATACCATAGAGCTTGACTTTGTATTTGGGTTGCCGCTGTTTCCAGTTGGAGATCCAGCGAAGAAGCTCTCGTTTGTAATTTCAAATTTCACAAAGGATGATGGGATTGTCAGTGAGAATATGATGCGAATGTGGGCGAATTTCGCCAAGACAGGCAATCCTGGAAACAACTGGCCTCATTTTAATGCAAATAACAAGGAATATCTTGAAATCAACCTGAACACAACAACGGAAACGAATTACAACCCAAGAAGGATGACATTTTGGAATGACGTGATACCCAAAATGATCAAGATGACGTCATCAAATAAGTGCACCACGCCAAAGCCCGCTCCGACAAATGCACCAGTGGTATGTAGCACGCCAAAAAGCACTGCCGATGCTGCAAATCTCCGTCCCTTGATACCCAGTGTGTTTTGGCTCATCCTTACAGTCTATTGGTCAGTCCTATAATATGGAAGATCTCTCCTGGGTAACGACATTACATTCATTTTTCATTAGAATACCGTAGGAAGATTTTGATTTCTACCATATGTTCCCAAAGGGTAGCAGATTTGATCGGGGCCAGCAATGATAATTTTAGGCCGAACCAATGCCCTAGTTTGAAGTAATCCTTGATAGTCAAATGGAACATAAATACCTTGTTTGTTCATATTGGTGCATTGAGAATTGGCAAACTACACATGACCGTCCAAACTTGCATCTATCTCCAAACCAGAGCTGAAGGGTTCTGGCCGAAACTGTAAATACGCTGTTTCGGATAATCTCCAAATAGCTTAGGGTAGGGTTGGGTAATGTGGGTGTACAGGGTAAAGTGGGTCTACTGAGCATTTTGCTAGAAATATCCTTCCTCGTTATGGTTTGCTATTTTTCTGGTAATGTCTACATGATAAGCTGCCTTTTTATATAAAATATTCGTCTTCGATGTGTCTGCACTCGCTTTATAAAATAACTTTACTGACCGGCCTACAGTGCAAGAACCTCAAAGCCCAGGAAAACTTTCTCCTGCCACTGTTGTTTTGCTTTTCTGGTCCATTTAATGAACACGAGGTGAGAGTTTGGTCTTTTACAAATGAAATAACGTTTATTTTGAAGTCATTGAAGCGATGAAGATGAAGCGCTCAACAAAGAAGCTGTGTTTAGGCACACATTTGAATGAAATTTTAGAAACAAAAAATTGAGAAAAGGAAAGTCAATGTAGTCACCAAGGAATATATTTGTCCAATAAAACATTTGTCCAAGCACAACGGAGACCCCGTTTATACCGTTTTGATACAACTTTGGATCCGTAACGAGAGTGTATCGCAACATCGTCCCATTTACGCTGTTTCTGCAAATCTGTAACATTTTTACTCCTTCTATCTATAGAAAAAATGGTGTCCAGGAGCTGTGTAAACACTCTAACAACTCTGTAACGAGCAGGGCCGTAGGGAGCAGCTTCGGATTGGGGGGGGGGGCAATTGTTCTTAAAACAATAGATAACAATGCATCTAATTAATGCTTGTGACGTAACACTACTGTTTTCAAAAGTATTGGGGAGGCTTGAGCCCCCCTGCCCCCGCTGCCTACGGACCTGGTAATGAGACAAACCTCTACCGGTTCAGTGAAAACGTAGTTTGAGTATTCTCAAGCATCTCATCCACAGGCATTTGCTCCCTTGAGTAAATGCGATTTCCTGGTTTGTATTAATTCCGAGAAGCCAAGACGAATTTTGCAAAACAAAGTTTCAGGTTTGTGAAAAGACAAGGCAATGTGCCTATTTGAAGCAATGCCACACCTCTGAATGCACTATTTCAAGCCTAAACGAACAGAGACAGCGACACATTATGGTCGGCTGCGTTGAAGTTGTGAAATTATTTTTTAGGCTATCAAATCACTTTGCATTAAAGAAAATCGCATAAACAATGAGGCTTGCAAGATGTAAATTATATCTTCATTGTATATCATATACCCAGAAAACTTATTTCGCTGATGAATAACTTTTTCAGGCAGATATAATTTGAATTGAAAACTATGTCCCTTAGGGACTAACGTCGTGAATCTTATTGTCAAGTTAGATTTGCATTTCTATTGAATTTTGTACTTAAGCATGGACTTGTTGCCCTTACTTAGGCCGAGACCCAAAAGATCTGGCTTGGAAATGGAGGCAAAATATAGACTTCTACAATCAATATTTCAATTCTCAACGCATCAGTATGAACAAGTAAGACATAAATCTCAAAGTTAACAATCGATGGATAGTTTAAGAACTATTTCCGATTGACTCAATCTAAATTCTTATCGCAGGCCTGATCAAATCTCTTACCTTTTTGGGACACCCTGTACTCCATCATTTAACGAGTTTCGTGACACGCACTTTTTATTACATTCATATATCATATTCATTTGAATATCATTTTAAGCACACATATTTGATATACAGTAAAAACCCGCATATAAGAACCTTACATTTTGAAATCACCCTGTTTAGGTTCTTATGCATATGATACTTTTCTTGAAAACAGGACGCAAGGTTCTTAAATAGGTTCTTATCAAAAGAATTGATTACAGATCTTCAGGAATTTAGGCAAAATGTAAGAAAACAGGGTTTTCAAGTACTCACTATCATGACGCAATTTTATAAAGAACAAAATCCATTCATACCAGGAATTTTTTACATATAGTTTGTATCTACTTGAAAGTATTCGGCTAGATTTCTTAAAGCACTTTATCACATATTACAAACCAGTAGTTTACATTTAACTTGTTTAAAGATAAGAACCTTCCTTGAATTTCAGGATGAATAGGTTCTTCTGTAACGGGCTGAAATTAGCACAATTCAGGCCTTAGGTTCTTATGAGTGGGTGGTTCTTATATGCGGGTTTTTACTGTATTGAACGCTGAGTAGGTTTGGTACCAATTCATTAAGAATTCCTTTAAGACGCCTCGCACAAATCGAGTCTTTTATGCAAAACGTGGGAGAAGGAGGTCGGGGTAAAAGAACCATACATTTTTAAAGTTTTGTTTGATAACATTTTTCCGAGAAGTTTTTGTAAGAAAATGTATTCCACAGTTTCCACTTACTGTATGTTAGTACGAAAGAATTTTTGACTGTAATAAATGAGAATCTTGTCCGTTTTCGTTGCATCTTCTCACAGAAAACTTGTAATCACTTAGGCCCATTTGAAAGGCACCAAAGCAACGGTATGGAAAAGTCTCGTGATTGGAAAAATTACAATGATTTTCCATGAGACGTTTCGAAGGGAAAGGGTGGGGGTATTTTGAAAACGTTAAATAGATGCTTTTCGTGAAAGAATAGATTTATGCGCGGAATGTGTCGAAATATGTAAAATTATTCCAACAGTAAATCGCAGTAAATAACCTGAAGCAAAGTTAACAAACAAAAACAAAGTATCGACCGTTATTTCATGATTGGTTTCAAAGGGATATTTGACTAAAAACTACAACTTTAGCCAAAATAATTGTATGATATGTATGCATGGAAAAATAATTCCGAAGAACGCTAACACCACGGGGTGCGCCAAAATAAGTTCAGACGTTGACAAGAACGTACTGGGTGCGTCAGAAAAAAACCCCGCCGTTTGAAATGCTGCTAATCCCTAAATAGATAAGCAATGATATTTTGCAAGATCTGGTTGAATAGCCAACGTGTTTAATTATTTTAGAACCTCTCCTGGTTGAAGTCGGTCACTCCGTTCAGATTTTACAAGGAATTTTTTCGAGAAAGTCCCTTCGAGCCTTGAAGAAATCTCTAAGACAATGATTTAGTGGAACCAGATTTTAAAAAACCTACTGAAACCACGCACATTCTTATCTTACATCAATTACTTTATCACACTTTTGCACGTGCTACCCTCTTGAGAGATAAACAAGTCTTTCCCCTGGTATAAGTAATCTATTTAGAGGGATTCCATTCCCCAAGAGGACAATATGCATGAATGCACGTGAGTGTCATTATTGCTAAGAAGGAAAACAAAGGGAAATTGCGTTTGTCTTTTTCCTATAATTTTGCAGGTTTTCGAAAGGGGCCTTCGTAAGAAAATCTCTCATATTCACAGGGAAGGAATAGCCGATTAAAAAGCTGGGTAAATCACTGAACCTAATTGAACATGTTAGGAATTAAACAAGACAGTTTCCAATATTATTGATTTGATGCAATGAATCCCTGCAGTCAGCTTAGGAATTTTTTTCTCCCCTGAGGCGTATCCTTGACACATTGTGCAGCCTTAAGCCTGGTTTCAATTCAACGGCAATTCATCGGCGATCATTGGCGATCCCATGAGGAACCAATCGCCGCCGATGATCGGCGATGTCAGTTTTCATAAATTGTAATTGGCTTGTGTTTTGGCGTGAAATTGAAAATTGCTTCATCTTTGACTCCAAGATTGTTCAATATTTGATTCTATATTTGCGATGAAAGGCGCCAAAGGCTTTGGATTTTGGAGGCTCTTCTTTGAGCTTAGCCAATTATTGGCTGGGTGTTATTGGCACGTTACTTTCGATTTTCTTTCGTTCTTCTGGTGTTAAATTGACTTGTTTGACAGTTTTTATCCCAAACTATATCGAAGTTAAGGGAATCTAAGCATATAGAAGCCCTTGATAAAGATAGCTACACGAAGACGGTAGGCTATCGCACGTGCCACACCATATTTGGGTAACTGATCTACGTCAACAGGAAATACTGATAACTGATAGGCTAGATTTTGATCGCAAGTGGCTTGAGCTACTTTTATATGCTTAAATTCCTTTTAACCTACAAACTTGTTCAGCTAAATAAATGGGAAATCTTGTGCAACTTCTGTTGTTTGGTGTAAGTGGAGGAGCTTGATAGAGAGTGAGGTGGCTGGCTTTAGATATTGGCGCAGAAGGGAGGAGCTTATCAATTCACAATTAGTTTTACCTACTTCTTGTNATTTGATTCTATATTTGCGATGAAAGGCGCCAAAGGCTTTGGATTTTGGAGGCTCTTCTTTGAGCTTAGCCAATTATTGGCTGGGTGTTATTGGCACGTTACTTTCGATTTTCTTTCGTTCTTCTGGTGTTAAATTGACTTGTTTGACAGTTTTTATCCCAAACTATATCGAAGTTAAGGGAATCTAAGCATATAGAAGCCCTTGATAAAGATAGCTACACGAAGACGGTAGGCTATCGCACGTGCCACACCATATTTGGGTAACTGATCTACGTCAACAGGAAATACTGATAACTGATAGGCTAGATTTTGATCGCAAGTGGCTTGAGCTACTTTTATATGCTTAAATTCCTTTTAACCTACAAACTTGTTCAGCTAAATAAATGGGAAATCTTGTGCAACTTCTGTTGTTTGGTGTAAGTGGAGGAGCTTGATAGAGAGTGAGGTGGCTGGCTTTAGATATTGGCGCAGAAGGGAGGAGCTTATCAATTCACAATTAGTTTTACCTACTTCTTGTATGCGTGTTGCACAATGTTTCACTAAATACAAACAAATAACAGTATAAATGATCGAGCTTTGAACAGAGTATTATTTTGTACAAAATAAAATTCTGTTCAAAGCTCGATTATTTATACTGTTATTTGTTAGTTTTACCTACCACTGCAATGAGCCAATTCAAATGGAATCAAGTATATAAAGTTGCCCACTATCATCAATAGTAGTGAAGCGATGAAAGTCACGTGATATTTTGATTTGTCTCAAGAAGTTGCCTCGAATTAAAAATGTCTGCAATAACGTTCCATCTGGCTTCCACCACTACAATAAAATAAAGGATATTTAAGAAGGGGAACAGGAGCAATGTTGTGTACAGTAAAAACCCGCGTATAAGAACATAATAGATGAAGAACCTGTAGGCTGAAATTTTGCAATTAGACTCTCGTGGTATAAGAACCCATTCAGCCTGAAATTTGAAATAGGTTCTTACTTGTAGAGATCATGGGGTCTAATTCACAACAGCAGTTTGTGGAAGAATGAGAAATGTTTCTATTATCCCATGAGAAGCTTTGAAAGCTTTTCTTTGGATTATATAAAAATTTCTGTTTCTGCCACAAAATTTTTGTGGATAATACCTCATAAACTCAAGCGATGTGAACTGACAGTAAATGATAGGCCTGAAGTTTGAATCTGAAAAAAAATTCCTGAAAGCCTTGAATAAAATAAGAATCAATTTAACGTTAGTTGACGGAGATAAATAGCTAGCTCCAGAGCTGAATATTCAGGTCTAAAATTAACCTATTGTATTTGATGGTAGCGAAACGTGCGTGCATATCTTTTCCCTACAGGAGCAATTACGTGCGTAGGCGTTTCTTCGTCCTATTTATAGATTGCCTCTATTTAGCTCCGTCAACTAACTTTAAGAACCTGAAAAGCCTCATTTACCACTAAATACCCAAAGCATAAGTACCTATTCAGGCTGACTTGCAAAATTGTAGGTTCTTTTACGCGGGTTTTTACTGTACTTAAAGGGGCTCCGTCGTCAAAATGTAAACAAAACGATGATTTTTGCAGTTTTTTGAAAGGTGATATCACACAGGATTTTCGTATTTTTCAAAATGAAAATCGCTGTTTGAGCATTAATCCTTGTACTCCACTTAGGAACAAACCAAACATTCATATCTTCTACGATTGCTCGGATACGAGTGGATTTTTAACAGTCACTTTTTTGTGGCTTGGGTGAAGCAACCAAACAAACTGCAGAGAACAATAGATGAACAATGGAATATCCCCGACACATGCGAGTTTACGGATTTGTTTGCTGTTTGACGACGGAGCCCCTTTAAAGTCTACATAAACTTAGATGTCACATCAGATTTTTGATAACGCAAAGTTGCTTACACAAACTCTTCAATGTGTTCTGCCAGGTGAATAAAAAACTATATATTTGAAGGCGAAGTCTGCTCCCTGGATATCAAGGCTAGAATAGCATAGGTTTCAAATCTTTAAAAAGGCTGGTATAAAATTGAGTGACCAATTTCTTTGAACTGAATGACTCCAAGGAAACTTTAGCTATTTTGCTATAATTCTACCATTGGAATTTTCTGAAATCTTTAATATTTTCAGAATTAGAGTGTTTTTCTTCTTTTTCAAGAATTTAAGAAAAATTTTCAAAAAAACTTAAAACCATCTTAATTTCTAAACTGTTTGACGTAACATGAAATAATTTCGAAGAAAAC
>REGL01000626.1:112620-126018 GCA_004194395.1 Aurelia aurita complex sp. Pacific | reverse complement strand
AAAAACAGGTAAACATCTGTGTGATATTGCTTGTCAAAAAATTTCAAAATCTCCACTTCGACCGAAATTTGGAGACGGAGCCCTTTAAAGGCCAGTTTCCAGTCAGTGGAATTTTCCGAGCGGACGGAAATTCTTTTGTTTACAAGACAAAATATCGCTCTGTAATTGAATAGAAATTTAGGGTTGAATGACTTTTTATTGTGTAAAATTCCGCCTGCGCGGAAAATTCCACTGACTGGAAACTGGCCTTTACTTAGATTGTGCGACCTCGCTCAAATTGGGTTTGTATTCGCAAAGTAATTCACCTAAACTAGCAACAAATCTAATCCATAAATTGAAGATAAGCAGTTTTGAAATCAAGGCTCCGTCACAGGAATGTTCAAATGATTAAACTTTTTTTCGGACACCAGGTAGATAATAAACCTAAACATTTCAAGATATAATAAACCTACGGTATTTTGCAACAATTTCATATTAAATAACTACTAAAGTTGAAAAAGAAAATGAAACTTTCGATGCAGATCAGCTTTCCTTGAATACTCTCAGTTCCGTTTTGCATGACTCGACCGAAGAGGCAAATTTCATGTCCTGTTGGAGCTTAATCCATGCACCGTTCGTTCTGATAAAATCTGTTTAAAATTATGCAAATCGGTTGGGTGGCTCTTAGGGTGCGGCTTTGCGGGCGTTTGGTACATCCTTCCTGATTCACCCGGAAAGTTTTATTTCTTTCTATGTTAACTGCCGCAGGGTTGTCATAGTCTATTGCTCCCTGTGGTACAATCCTTGTGTTGTTTTGTAGAGCAATTTGTAGGTAGTGCAACAAGTTACTTGTCTTATAAAATTGTTAAAGAGAATGTAGGCATATAAAAGTGGCTCAAGCCACTTGCGAACACAGTCTAACCAATCAGCTATCTGCATTTCCTGTTGGCTTCAATAAGTTACCCAAATATGGTGCGGCACGTATTACAGCCTTTTGTCTTTGCACGGCTATTTCCATCAAAGGCAAATATATGCTTAGATTCCCTTTAATGGTATATGAAAAGATACAAACATCCCCTTTCAGCAATAAAATGTGGTTATATTCGATAACTCCGTTCCTTCAGCAATGTGTAGGGTGCCTCAAAAACATGTACGACGTCTACATGCCTGCCTTGGAGCAAAGTAGAAGTTTTTCAATGGAGCAATCTGAGGTGGAAAAAGTGCATGAAGCCGCGAAGCAGCTTCGCAGGAAGCTAATTTGTGTTGAAGGAAGGAAAGGAGAAGAAACAGAGCAAGCTGAATAAAGGAAGAAAAAAGGACAGAAACGAGAACGGAGGAAAAAAGAAATGAAAGGAATGAGCGAAAGGAGAAAGGAATGAATGAGGAGATGAGCAAGAACAAAAATGGAAAGGGGAAAGAAGACAGGATGAAAAGTGAAGATAAAGATTGAAAATGTAAAGAGGAAAGCAAGAAAGAAGGAAAAATTGATCAAAAGAATAGGGCAATGTTTGATTGTGTTCTTCTAGTGCTCATGTGCATTATGCAGTCAATAGTACTTTGAGATCTGGCACAAGAAAATATTGATAAAATCGAAGGAAGAATTTTAGTTTGAGGTTGCTTCGCAAGATATATCCTCTGGTTTTGAAACAACCTTTGTGACAAACCTGCACTTCATGATTTGTGTTGGCAGCGACAATCCATGGCTGCTTTTCAGCATGAAACATCACATCAAAGACTTTACGAAGTTTCACAGCACGATCTTCCACTGGCTCTACTTTCCACACCTAGAACAACATAGATTATCACATATACAGCGTGAGTCAGAAAATTGTATATCGTAACAGCCAAGGAAATAGAAGCCACCTAATCGGTCATTATTTCTTGCCTGGGTCAGGGTCGAAGACACATGGAATGGGTACCAATATTTGACCTACCTAAAGCCTGGGGGGGGGATTGAAAGCACATTTTAGGGAGGGGGTATGAAAATATTTGGTATAACTCCTGTAAATTTATAACAGCTTCTTCTTCGGGAAGTTCACTTGTAAATACTACCTTAAAATCTCTATTAAGCCCCTGAGGGTTTATTCAATTTTTAGCATTCCAGAGGAGGGATGCTTTAAGAGAGGGCGCTTATTAGAGAGGGGAGCTTATTTACAAAATCAAATGACAAGGGTAAACCTCATAGCTTTTTTGGTCTTTTTACCATATATTATGCAGATTCAATAACCAATAGCAAGGATTATTTGTCATTAAAATCAAAGATTTTATTTCCGGTCTAGACAAAATTCTATTTTCCATGAAACTTTTTATTCTTTTCTCGAAAACTTTTCTTTCTTTTTTCCTTTTGAATAGCACTCCTTGAGGGACCATTATAGAAACAAGGTCGCATATTGACCTTTTAATGATATCTCTGCAATCTTTAACCATGGGGTGTTTTTAAATTAAATTATTAAATATGTAGTTTTTTGCCTGTAATTATTTTAATTTTATAGATATTGTAATTACATTCATTTTCTTTTTTAATTGGATATATTTTAGTTTGATGGCAAAATATTACATACATACATATTCAAGACAGAATTTTACGAATCAAATACATGAATTTGACACAATTACAAATACATTTAATTCAAACAAAATACATTGACTGGTTTGGGAGACAGACATGTGCAATGGAAAATTTTGCAAAATTAGCCGGGTGTGTTTAGCTCTTTTTATCAGACACCCATCCATCCTACCACATTCGTTTCACAGTTGTCTCGCAATACACCTTTAATCTACCCAGTGTTTTGCGAAATCGTTTCAACATGTGTTCACACTTTTACATAAATAGTCCAGCGTTTAGATCATCTGCCTTAAGTTGTATGTCGAAAAGTCTATAATGTGCCGCTTTGTCCGGGATTTATCAAGGATTGTTTTAAAGAAAACCAATTACCCTTTACACTAAAATACCTATTTAAGAACACCAAAATTAAGCCGCAGATTAATTAAACCTGAATGCTCTTAAAGGACAAGTCCGGGGTTGGAATAATTGCTGATAAAATGAAAGATTACAATGTTGTGAATGGTGTGTATTACTTTTTCCAACCTTCTCTCTTTTCTCTGTGAAATTGCGTATTTCGATCTGCGAAATGAGCGAAATGATGTCATTATTTATGACGTCATTTCGCCCACATCGCATTCTACCGGCGCGAGGCTCACGCCCGACAACACCTTTCTCGAGGAGTTCAGCCTCGCTTTGATGCCCCTNGCTTATAATCTAAGTTAGACCTTTGCTGCACGGACACATTTATTTCACGACGATCAGGTGGCTACAAGCGACGTCACAGTCCGCCAAACACCCCACGTTTTTTTTGACTCACCCGGTAGATGATTTCGCAAGTATGTGTTGTGAACCAACCAAAATTGGTTCAATCAATCAATCAAACAATCAATCAATCAAACAATCAAACAATCAATCAATCAATCAATCGATCAATCAATCAATCAATCAATCAATCAAACAATCAATCAATCAATCAATCAATCGATCAATCAATCAATCAATCAATCAATCAATTATCAACCAAAATTGCAATGAGGGGAAGGAACCATCAGCAGTGCAAGGTAGTAGTTTACATGTAGGGAAGGCATCTTTCAACACGAAACTCATTTGTCTCAACGAGTTTTATCCGGGATGGCAGTCAAAATTCCTTTTTATCTATTTTTGTTCATATGTTTTATTTCATGTTATCTTAAACATCGAACAAAAAAACTGGTAAACATCTGTGTGACATTGCTTGTCAAAAAACTTCAACATCTCCATTTCGACCGAAATTTGGAGACGGAGCCTCTTTAAAGGCCAGTTTCCAGTCGGTGGAATTTTCCGAGCGGACGGAAATTCTTTTGTTTACAAGACAAAATATCGCTCTGTAATTGAATAGAAATTTAGGGTTAAATGACTTTTTATTGTGCAAAATTCGGAAAATTCCACTGACTGGAAACTGGCCTTTACTTAGATCGTGCGACCTCGCTCAAATTGGGTTTGTATTCGCAAAGTAAGTCACCTACAGCCCTGAAGAAGTCCTGCATGGCAGGACGAAATATTGGCAACAAATAAATTCATCATATTTGCTGTTGTTTTTGTTGCATTGCGGTGTTTCTGCATTTAAACTAAGTCACTAAAACTAGCAAAAAATCTAATCGATAAATTGAAGATAAACAGTTTTGAAATCAAGGCTCCGTCGCAGGAATGCTCAAATGATTAAACTTTTTTTCGGACACCAGGTAGATAATAAACCTAAACATTCCAAGATATAATAAACCTACGGTATTTGCAACAATTTCATATTAAATAACTACTAAACTTGAAAAAGAAAAATGAAACTTTCGATGCAGATCAGCTTTCCTTGAATAGTCTCAGTTCCGTTTTGCATGACTCAACCGAAGAGGCAAATTTCATGTCCTGTTGGAGCTTAATCCATGCACCGTTCGTTCTGATAAAATCTGTTTAAAATTATGCAAATCGGTTTGGTGGCTCTTAGGGTGCGGCTTTGCGGGCGTTTGGTACATCTTTCCTGATTCACCCGGAAAGTTTTATTTCTTTCTATGTTAACTGCCGCAGGGTTGTCATAGTCTATTGCTCCCTGTGGTACAATCCTTGTGTTGTTTTGTAGAGCAATTTGTAGGTAGTGCAACAAGTTACTTGTCTTATAAAATTGTTAAAGAGAATGTAGGCATATAAAAGTGGCTCAAGCCACTTGCGAACACAGTNGTTTAAAATTATGCAAATCGGTTTGGTGGCTCTTAGGGTGCGGCTTTGCGGGCGTTTGGTACATCTTTCCTGATTCACCCGGAAAGTTTTATTTCTTTCTATGTTAACTGCCGCAGGGTTGTCATAGTCTATTGCTCCCTGTGGTACAATCCTTGTGTTGTTTTGTAGAGCAATTTGTAGGTAGTGCAACAAGTTACTTGTCTTATAAAATTGTTAAAGAGAATGTAGGCATATAAAAGTGGCTCAAGCCACTTGCGAACACAGTCTAACCAATCAGCTATCTGCATTTCCTGTTGACTTCATTAAGTTACCCAAACATGGTGCGGCATGTGTTACAGCCTTTTGTCTTTGCACGGCTATGTCGATCAAAGGCTTATATATGCTTAGATTCCCTTTAATGGTATATGAAAAGTTACAAACATTCTATTTCAGCAATAAAATGTGGTTATATTCGATAATTCAGTTCCTTCAGCAATGTGTAGGGTGTCGCAAAAAACATGTACGCCGTCTACATGCCTGCTTTGGAGCAAAGTCGAAGTTTTTCAATGGAGCAATCTGAGGTGGAAAAAGTGCATGAAGCCGCGAAGCAGCTTCGCAGGAAGCTTATTTGTCTTGAAGGCAGAAAAGGAGAAGAAACAGAGCAAGCTGAATAAAGGAAGAAAAAAGGACAGAAACGAGAAGGGAGGAAAAAAGAAATGAAAGGAATGAGAGAAAGGAGAAAGGAATGAGGAAATGAACAAGAACAAAAAATGGAAAGGGGAAAGAAGACAGGATGAAAAGTGAAAATAAAGATTGAAAATGCAAAGAGGAAAGCAAGAAAGAAGGAAAAATTGATCAAAAGAAAAGGGCAATGTTTGATTGTGTTCTTCTAGTGCTCATGTGCATTGTGCAGTCGATAGTGCTATGAGATCTGGCACAAGAAAATATTGATAAAATCGAAGGAACAATTTTAGGTTAAGGTTGCTTCGCAAGATATATCCTCTGGTTTTGAAACAACCTTTGTGACAAACCTGCACTTCATGATTTGTGTTGGCAGCGACAATCAATGGTTGCTTTTCAGCATGAAATATCACATCAAAGACTTTACGAAGTTTCACAGCACGATCTTCTACTGGCTCTACTCTCCACACCTAGAACAAAATATATATCATATACCGGGTGTCCCAAAATGATGTATTGTCGTTTGATTGCTTATATCTCCATAACCAATGAACCGATTTTCAAAAGCTTTATTCTATCCTATTGCCGAAAGGCTAAACTGTATTTTATGATGTTGGCTGTGGTTTAGGCTGATTTCTTCATGTCGAAAAGAAGATCGACAAAGCTGCTCAAATTCAAGCCTTAGATAGCATGAAAAAGAAACGGCCTTCTTTGTCAGTCAACATTTTGGATGTGATGCAAAAGGCTGAACTTATATGTCGTATATAGAATATATGGCGTTCAGAGAATACGAATTCAGTTAATATTGAGTTCAGAGAATACGAATAGGAGTTCAGCCTTTTGTATCAGATCTAAAATGCTTTACTGGAGAAATAGGCTGTTTCTTCTTTCTCATTGCAAAAATGGAGAACAGTCATTTTTCGATTTCTTAGTTTAACACATTAGTCATGTTACTAATACATTGTACTTCCATTCTCGCGTGTGGGTCAAACAGACAAAGGAGAATAAGTAAATAAAAACAGTAATTACATTTGCTTAGCAGTAAATAATAAAAAAATTATGTTCACTATCATTTCTATTTTTCAAGAATTAATATAGGGGGGGGGGTCGGAATAAAAGTGGGGGGGTTGGAGAATTTTTCAAAAATCAATAAGCGGGGGGGGATCGGTACTCGGCAGTATCGTTAGAGCCAGCAAAATAGAAGCCACCTTGTCAGGGATCGGTCATTATTTCTTGTCTGGGGTCAGGGTCGAAGACACATGGACGAGGTACCAATATTTGACCTACTTAAAGCAAAGGAGGAGGGAGGGGGGGGATAAAAGCACATTCCAGGGAGGGGTATGAAAATAGTTTGATATTAACTCCTGTAAATTTATAAAAGCTTGTTCTTCGAGAAGTTCACTTCTAGTACTACCTTTAAAGGCTCTATTAAGTACCTTGGGGCTTTATTTAATTTTTAGCACTCCAGGGGAGGGATGCTTGAAGAGAGGGGGCTTGTAAGAGAGGGGGGCTTATTTACAAACTCAAATGAAAAGGGTACACATCATAGCATTTCAGGTCTTTTTACCCTATATTTTGCAGATTTAACAAATAATTTTACGAATAAAATACAAGAATTCGACACATTTACAAATACACTAAAATGAAATAAAATACATTGACTGGTTTGGGAGACAGACATGTGCAATGGAAAATTTTGCAAAGTCTACCTGGTATGTTTAGCTCTTTTTATCAGACACTCATGTATCCCGCCACATTGGTTTCACCGTTGTCTCGCATTACACTTTTAATCTACCCAGTGTTTTGCGAAATCGTTTCAACCTGTGCTCACACTTTTACATAACTAGTCCAGCTTTTAGATCACCTGCCTCAAGTTGTATGTCGAAAAAAGTCCATAATGTGAGATTTTTGTGCGGGATTTGTCCAGGATAGTTTTAAAGAAAACCCATTACCTTTTACACTAAAATAAACCGCATACCTATTTAAGAACACCAAAATTAAGCCGCACATAAATTAAACCTGAATGCTCTTAAAGGACAAGTCCGGGGTTGGAACAATTGTTGATAAAATGAAAGATTACAATGTTGTGAATGGTGTGTATTACTTTTTCCAACCTTCTCTCTTTTCTCTGTGAAATTGCGTGTTTCGATCTGCGAAATGAGCGAAATGATGTCATTATTTATGACGTCATTTCGCCCACATCGCATTCTACCGGCGCGAGGCTGTTTTCTTGCAAAACTCTCAAGTACTTTACGACGTCACAATCGAACCTCCAAGCCGAGGCCAGCCATTTTATCGCCATTATACAAAATGGCGACGACATTGGGCCTAACTTACGAAAAATTTTGTACGATTTTGCAACAGAAAGAGATCTCAAAACTTGGAAATAACTCTCGATTGGTGTTCGGCAGTTGGTAAGGTTGCTTTTTGACATTAATTGTAGAAACCCCGGACTTGTGCTTTAAGTTGTGAAAAAATGTGCACAAATGAAGCCACACTTGTGTGAAAGATATTTGATAAATATGAAAGGGTAAATTCGATTTTCTAATGAATTATATTTTACTCGTGAAAGTATCAAGGAATTATAGTTACAAGAATGCTTCTATGAGATTATAAGTTGGGCTCAAGTGACAAAGGTTCCCCAGCACATATGCCTAATTGTAAGCTGCGTTATTGTAGGTCGCGGTAAAAGTTAAGCCGCATTTAATTAAGACTATTTCCTTGCTGTGCGGCTTAATTAGGTACACGGTTTATTAGCGTAATAGGGTATTTCAATGAAATAACTGATGATTGTCAGACACCAGCTTTTTCTACCAAATTCATGAAAAAATCCTGGTTCCTTTACGAAAACCCCTATGTCCAGCTTTAGGCACGAAATAAACCAACTTTTTGAGCCACAAATCGCAAAAAAATAGTCCAAACTTGGGGTGCAGAAAAAACTACTTTGTAAGCTGCGTTATTGAAGGTGGTGGTAAAAGTTAGGCCGCGTTTGATTAAGACCGAGGGGCAAATCACTGATTTTTTTTTCGTACACCTTCCTTAAAATCACAAAAAAATCACATACAAAAATCACAAAATCACCATACAACAATCACAAAAATCACAAAATCCTAGAAAAATCACAAGAAAAAATCACAAAAAAATCACTAAAATCACAAAAAAATCACTAAAATCAAAGAAAAAAATCGTGTGATTTCAAAATCACAAAAATCACGTACGCTATTTTGAGAAGTGATTTGCCCCTCGATTAAGACTATTTCCTTGTTGATTGGCTTAATTAGGTATACGATTTATTTTAGTGTAATAAGGTATTTCAATGAAATGATTGATGGTTGTCAGACACAAGCTTTTTCCGCCAAGTTAATGAAAAATGTCCCGGTTCCATTACGACAACTGCTATGTCTAGCTTTAGGCACAGAATAAACCCAAGTTTTGGAACAAGGTTTGCAAAAAATAGTCCGTACTTGCGGTGTAAAGTAAACTAATTTTCAAGGGGTCTAAAAACCTTGTTTTGATGACAAAAATTGTCGAATTTAAGACAAAGTAAACCAATATCTGGAACAAACATAAGACCACTTTCTCCCATACCTACATGCTCACAATCACCCTTGAAATAGCCTGCGCGCAGACCCAATATTGGGTCTGCGCGCAGGCTACCTTGAAACTGTTCGGGCCTATTTTTGCTACTCTCCCAAGGCTTCGTGCTTATGATAGCCAATACGTTTGAGCCGAGGGCAGTGTGTTTCAAGAAAAAAGCCTGTTCAAAATTAAACAAACCTTGCAAGTCTCATCGGTAGAAGCGGTGACAATCCGTTCTCCATCCTGTGAAAAACATACCATATGCAGCCAACCAGAATGTCCACGGAATATTCCCATACAAACTTCAGCTTCTACGTTCCATAGCTGAAGAGGAACATTATAAAGTCGCTTAGAAACTTGAAAATTGTTTTGTTTCGGTAGTGGGTAAGTGGAAAAAAGTNAGGCTTCGTGCTTATGATAGCCAATACGTTTGAGCCGAGGGCAGTGTGTTTCAAGAAAAAAGCCTGTTCAAAATTAAACAAACCTTGCAAGTCTCATCGGTAGAAGCGGTGACAATCCGTTCTCCATCCTGTGAAAAACATACCATATGCAGCCAACCAGAATGTCCACGGAATATTCCCATACAAACTTCAGCTTCTACGTTCCATAGCTGAAGAGGAACATTATAAAGTCGCTTAGAAACTTGAAAATTGTTTTGTTTCGGTAGTGGGTAAGTGGAAAAAAGTAGGTTCCAACTGGGTCTGACCTTCACCTATCCAAAACATTTGACATTCTATCGTAACAATAAATCATTGTATTGATAAAAAGTAGCACTTTAGTTACGGCCGAGGGGTGTTTTACTCTTCCGAAAAGGCGTACAAGATTTTTTCAAAATAATATGATTTTTAGGGACTTTTTACGGATCTTTCGTGAAAAGAAAAGGATTTTTGCCAATGGTGTATGAGATTTTTACAGAGTGATACGCCCCTCGGTTACTGCCCTTTCAAATTCTATCTTTACGATGTTTTTGATGGCTTTAGGCCGTTCTCACACCACGCCAGAAATGCTGTATTTTGATATAACTATGATATGAAATAGAACTTGGAAAATACTATGCGACAGAGGAAGGCGTCCCATATGAAATGAGATTATTTTTATATATATTCCCACAAAATTAACAATTAACAAACAAATGGTACAAGACGATGCCACGAGGAGCATGGAAATACATAGCAACCCTGCGACCATAACATTTAACATGGAGATTCAATTTAGTATTACATTTATATGTTACAAATGACATATTACAAATAGCAAATAGCAAATAACAATTATATACAATTCGGTCAAAAAATTTAAAAAAACAACAACAAAAACAAACGTAAGAAAAACAAATACAAGAGACAGGAGGTTTTAACAACAACAAACTTAAGAACTTACTGAAACCGTTCTGAGGCCTGAATATATTTTAACGTTGCCTCGAGAATCTTTTTATTTGAATCTAAGGATAACTTTTCGTGGTCATACAGGATGATTTAGAGTAAACTTTCATTCGAAAGGATTGTTAATCCATATGGGGTTGCAATATCGCATTCACACGGTTGAGAAGATCTCCCTTAAAATGAGAGTTTCTTGTTGGACTACAAGAAATCTGAAATGGCATCAATCAGCCATGCAAGACTCACGAAACACTTGTGATCTTTTTATAAGCAGGGACTTACTGTTATAAAAGGTGGCATGTAGAGTCAAGGGCGCCTACCTTGTAGGAAGTGTGTTTATTCCCAGTACTGTAGAGTAATGGGTGTCCTGTGACCCAGTACAGAGGGTGTCCCAGAACCGTACCGTGACCCAGAAGTACACAGAGTCAGTCCTCTCAAGGTCAAGATGACGTATGAATAAGTTTATGGTTTCAAATTCCGGTGTTATGAAACACGATATCAACTGTTATACGATCTGGCCACAGGGAATCAGACAGCGTGATTTTTGATTGGTCATTTCTAACAGACGTTAGAATTTGAAAATCCCTGATGTACAAAGATTAACAGGACTGGGTCATAGGACACCGCGTAAAGTACCGTGAATAAACACACTTCCTACAAGGTAGGCGCCCTTGGATAGACCTATAAATATATTAGACTAATAATAAAAGTTTGTAGACTCATTACATAAGTCCCTCTAACCTTCGCTGTTGTTGTTGTTGAACATAGCTTCTGTCTTGTAGCGACAAGTCTGCAGTGGGGGGGGGGGGCGAAACAAGATACTTTTTTGGAATTAGTCTAACCAGGTCGTAGTTATAGCCATACAAATGTTGTTATTGTTGTTGCTATTGTTGCGATGACTGGGAATATCTCTTGAGTCTGGAAATTTATATGGAGCATAGAACTTTTCAAAAATATCCGGATACGTGTTAGCCTGCGTGGCAGACCTTTTCCTTTTGGAATTCGGTCAGCAACACAGGCTAGATACGTGTGGACGTAGCTTCAGCCCAATGAGACCACAAAGCAATTTGAATGAGACAAAAGGCGCGAGACCTAAGAACTACCGATCACACGAGTAGGATTATTTGCCTTTTTAGGTGTTAATGATCAAAGTTGAAGACAATAATCCTTTTTCCCATTCATCAAAACAATGAGCAGATGATTTGCAGGTGATTTACAGGTGGTTTCAGATTATTTGCAGATGATTTCAGGTGGTTTCAGGTGATTTTAACTTTTATAACATACGTCTAAAATCAGGCTGAGAAGTTTCTTATATGAGGGCACCATTTCTCAAAAAAATCAGCCTGAGGTTTCTTATAAAGTGGTTTCTATCTTGAGGGTTCTTACTGTACGAGAAATCCAGGTCAAGAATTATCAAATTGCATAAAATCATCAGATAAAAAATATGTTAATGTGGGCAAACGACCGACACAACACAACCAAACGGATGACCAACACAAGGCAACTAGCACACCCACGGGCCAACAAACAAAAATAAAACGCCATTTCAAATCTATTAGAAAAAGAAAAAAATAAACGAGAAAGGGAAACAGTGACAAGCTTCCATTAATGCTAAGATTTCAGAAGCAGTTGACAAATCTGTTAGTTCACAAGGGTGAAGAGAAGGCAAAATTGACATGGGGATGATTGCTGCCAAAGAGAAGGTACAATGTAGATCAGGTGACATTGCCTTTTGTAGTTGATCAGTCATCTACTTTTGAAGACAAAGGGTAAGGCAAGTTGGAAGTTGACTTGATAAGCAACAGTGCACTTTACAGTTGTGTATTAGACCTGAAGGTTCCACAATTCCATTTCGCACATGACACTCCATACACATCCTACTGCTGAATGTGCTGAACAGAAATGAGAAACACTGTGATACTCACTGGCACTTTATAGGGAAAGTTACAAAAACTGTCGAAGGGAATGGTGTGCAAAATGCAAGGGATTTTTCATAAAAATGGATATGGCCCTGACAAAGACGTTGCTTGGCAACAGTAACCATACATTTGAATCTTGCATCCCAAACGCTTCATATGTTGTGAAAATGAAATACATGCTATTTATAGATCCGGCTCCATCTAATAGAGTGACTGCTTAGAAAATTTGCAAGTTACATGGCTTAACTGTAGAATACCCCCCATCTTCTGCAGCGACTCCAGATGTGGATACTGGATACGCAGTGAAAAAAGTATTTCTTGCCATGTCCTTAAGCTTGTAAGGCCTGTTCTTTATGTGGCATTGTGATTCTATTGTGATTATTTTAGAGCCTCTCCATCTCGATGGGCACCATCAATTACTATGGTGGGGTGCAAGCTCGTTTAACATCTGTTTTTATTTATTAATTTGTTTATTTTATATTTTTGTTGTTGTTTCTTTGTGTTTATTTCCGTGTACGGCATGACAGACAAGTCAGCTGTTCCCAAATAAGATGGTACGTAGGTTTGCAAACTATCCAGAATCATTTGCATGCCATCAGCTTCATTCTCATTCTTGTATATGATGCCCATGAATGTCTAAGGAAAAAATACAGTTTAATTATCATCACGAGTGGTACATATTGTACTGTATCTTTCCTTGGGAACAAATTCATATCCCCATATCAAAAACGCTTTTGTACCCTGCCATCTATGAGGAAAATTGTTTGGTACCCCCATCCAGGAATCTTTGAGTTTGAATTATTTAAAGTGTTTGTACCCCCACCAAAAAATGGATACAAGGTTCATACGTACCCTTGTGTCAAAAATCCTCCACCCTGGTACAGAGGATTGACAGTGACCACTCCCTAATACTTTTCTTTGATTGAAATTGAAGCACTCCTGAATAAGATACTTCAAACTTTTTGTTCTCTTCTCAAACATTTGAAACCCACACAGTGTGTCCTGTCTTTGCTTGAATTGGGCCTTCACAGAGATATACGGTACACCCCTGTAACTCACAAGTGTTCCCAATGAAATCATGATACTTACAGTGTCTGTAGTTTGTTTCATTTCAGTTGAATACTGATGT
>REGL01000626.1:52016-63504 GCA_004194395.1 Aurelia aurita complex sp. Pacific | reverse complement strand
AAGAGGCTTGAGATGATCTGAACGATTACATGGAGAAAGCCAGCCCGGGCTGTAAAATATTTGGCATCATGATAGTATAATCTGTTCATAAATCGCATGCGTTACAGAATTCTCAGCCCACTTTGCCGGGCCAGCCCGGTCTGAATTCGATTACATTAGAAAAATGTGCAGCTCTCAGCCCGTTTTGCCGGGCTAGCCCGGTAGGCAGAAGACGGGTTCTCGGCTAACCAGGCCAGCCCGCTTGCCATATAATCGAAAATATACGAAACTTTGTAAATTCTATTGACCCCGGGATCCCGGGTGAAAACCTTCATCTCGGTTAACCGGGCTAGCCCGCTCCATGTAATCGACCCCTAAAAGCTGAAAGCTTTGAGATGTGGTGTTGGAGAAGAATGCTTATTATAAAATGAACAGATTACCCAAAGAACAACAATTGAATGAAATTGGTGAGGAAAGGCAAATATTGAAAAAATAAAGGGACAACAACGTCGCTGAATAAGGCACAATCCCAGGCACGACACACTTTTATGACCAGTAGTAAAAGAAAAAATAGGAAAAAGAACCAGAGAAAGGAAACGCTTGACAGTAATGGATAGAATAAAAAAACAGAAATTATACAGAATTTAACAAAGTGGCTCAAGATCGATAATTTCGGAAGACTTGCATGCCATAAACATACCTGACAGAGGCACATGACTAAAGAAGAAGAGGAATAAGAAAAAGAAATGCTTTAACTTACAAAGAGGCAAAAAAGATAAAGAAGAAATTGACAAATCAGGTGAAGGTAAGTTCCAGTTTGCATAACTCAAAGAGTTCAAAATTCCGTTCAAAACTCTTGTTCATTTCGTCTTGCTTCGCCTATCGTGATAAACAGACAGAATGACGAAAAATTTTCCACCACACGCCAAAGCTATTCGATTCGAGTCTCCTTTGAAAAGAAAGTCTATCTTTTCTACCAGAAGACGTGTGAATGGAATAACACAACAAGCTACTAACCAGTGATCCTGTCAGTGATCAAATCATTCCTGCTTTTTCAGTCTTAGCTCTGTCCTCAAGAAATGTTTGGAATAACACAACTAACTATTAGAATGTGATATTTCCAGCGATAGAATCATTCCTGCCAGTGGCAAGTTTCCTGGCTCGAACATCAAAAGATAGACTTGAATAACGAAGTTAACTACTAACTCCTACTCTATGGCAATGATCGCTTTAGTGAATCTTCGAATAAGAACATTCTCTTGGCAACAATCATTCACATTAATACTACAGACAGATCTAATTAAGCTGCACCCTTTTTTCTCCGTCTTTTTTGTTTGTGTCCTTCGTGTAACATGTGATCTTTGTGTGTCTGAGTTATTCCAATAGGGATCACACGATATATATCAGCTCGCCTTGTTCTATACAGCGCCAAAACTTTTAAAGCGCCCTTGGCGGCATCTGAATATCCCTTACCAAAGGGATTTATTTCATACGTAAGCACTAAGGGTTCCAATTGGAATAGAAACGGCTTCTGTGTTTTGTTAGATTGTCGGTGTTTGTTTGTTCATCGTTGCTTGTTGGCTGCAGGAGAGATGTGTTTGATCACACCTCTTGTGGTATAGTTGTGTAAATCGTCTTGTGAATCGTCTCGTATTATGTTGTAATCATTTTCGTATTTCGTATTATGTTGTAATCGTATTGTTAATGCAATTCGTGTCGTATCAATTAGAAGTTTCTTGTAAGTTTGGAAAAAATTTTATTAGCTTTACTTCGTTGTTGTTAGCTTATCTTGTAGTTTTGTAAATTTTTCACTGATAAATAAAAAAACTACTAACCTGTGATATTGTCAGTGATAAAATCATTCCTGCTTGTGGCAAGTGCCCTAGCTCTGACGTCAAAATACCTGGCATCATCCTTTGACCACAGATCGTCCAGAACAAGCAATGCCCTTGGGTGCTCATGAGCGAATAATATTCTCATTCTGTCCCTCGCTTCTTCTACGTTCCTGGGGACAGGATGCATCCTATCAGGGTCTAACCATGCACACAGATTCTGCATCTTCATGAGCAGTCTAGAAGCATCGACAACCCCAATTGTGACCCAGAAGACCCCACCAGGAAAGCAGTCATGCAGGAGTTGGCCATCTTCCAGGGCTTCAGCTGCTAGAACTGTCTTACCAGAGCCGGCCATACCATGCAAAAGGATCCAACCATCTGTTTGTTTAAGTGCATATAAAGCATCTCTGAGTTTCTTTATCTCATTCGGTCGCTCAGTGTGTACATGAGGTCGCTTTGGCACTCCACCTTCTCTCAGGATAGTTTCAACTGCAAGAAAATTGGAAAGCATTTTAAGATCAATGCTGGGTTTGTCGAAAAATGGCAGGTGTTTGATAAATCGTAGCACCTCAAGTACTGGGTGGATTGGAATACATCGAAGTTTGCTTGACAGCAGAATGACTGAAATATTGTTGTAATCTTTCTTGCGATCTTATAAGCAAATGAAAGATAGCAAAATTCGACTTTATGAGGGGTTGTTTGGTGCAAAATCTGAAAATAGAATTTATAACTTGATGAGTAAATGTGACATATTTTGGCTGATGATTGAATGATCTTAACTGTAAAAACTAAATCAGAAATATTGAATAATTTTTTACCGTTATCTGTTTCTTTTTCACTTTACCTGCGATTTATCAGTTATTATATGGTCCCCTTTGTTTTGGTTACAGAATTTGGCGCATATTCGATACGTCTCGTTCGTTAGGCAGGAGATTGATATACTTTCTATTTTTGCAACAAACAAAATGTTTTCTTTAATCATAAAAATGTGACAAAACTTATTTATATATATATATACTTCAGTTTTCCTGCTGTCAATCAAAATTCGATTCATTACGTTATCCAGTACTCCAGGCTCTAGAATTGTTCAAAAGCCTGAAATTTGTTTGAGGCACCTGGTAGGTAACTGAGATGCACTGCAAATCTTTTGATGCACAGTTCAGTATTACCTGATGGCATTTCATCATCTGACTCATCTGATCCCATACAAACATCTTTATCTTCAATACCAGATGTTAGCAGTGCTGCAAGGTGCTCATAACCTGAATCTTTCAATGCACCATAAAAGTGTGTAAATGCTTGACTCCCTTTGTTTGAAAGGAATTCTAAAAGTTTCCCGGTTCGCCTCCTAGAAGTTCTCTCATCTTTTATCAACTCGACATCCTCAACATCCAACACAAATTTGCTTTGCAGATAACTGAATACATCTTCAGGTCTCAAATCATCTCCAATGGCTTTTTTGTTTGCTTTCAGAAGGTATCTTTGTTGCTCATTCATTTTGACAGAAAATTTGTTTATTTCCACAATATCACTGTTGCTTCGTGTTTCATGTACTGCATGTAATTTCTGGAACACGCTGCAAAATAAAGCAGATCATATCACAAAGATAGTAACCAAGAGAGTGGTTTAAGAAGATTGATATCACAAATATAGAGCGGTACTATCTGCTATACAGTTGCGGCAAAAAAATTGAAACCACATTTTTGTCAACAACGTTTCTTGGCGTAACCAGATCGAACCCTACCACTCTACCTTTTTTACTCTCTTGGAGTTGTTGATTTAGGTTAACTTTCCATGTAGATTCCAAATATTAATGTTTTTTTTCTCTTAATTTTGGTGCCATTTTTATATCACATCACAATGAAATATATTGAAATTCTCTAACAATCTGCAGTCCTTCATGTCATCATTGGCAGACATGCAAATAAGATCATTTCACTGACTCAATTTGAAAATATTTCTTTGTTTGACTCTTAATAGTTAAAGTTAGTTGATGGAGCTAAGTAGAGACAATCTATAAATAGGACAAAGAAACGCCTATGCACCTAATTGCTCCCCTAAGGAAAAGATATGCACGCACGTGTCGATATCATAAAAAACAATGGGCTAATTTTAGACACGCATATGCAGTTCTTGACCTAGCTATTTATCTCTGTCAACTAACTTTAATAATATTAACACAAAGTCTAATCACTGTACCGGGTGAGCCAGAAAAAAGTTCCCACTTTTGAAAATGAATGATTCAAATCCTAGTTAAAAGCCGAAAGATCAAAATATTTTTGTGATTTTTCTCGCCGTCTTACCAGCACTAGAAGTATGGGTAAATTCAACTTTATAAAAACTTAATGGTTACAAAATGACTGAAAAGGGACCTAAAACATTGATCAAATTGTTAATACTCCCCTCAAGCAGAACAATACGCAATGGGCATTTCACCTCTCTCATGAGTGATAAGACATAGATTTTCAAACAAATACTAAAGATTTTAAATCCCATGACAATAAATGTGCACAGGATATCTCTCACACATAAGAAAATGCATTTTCTTTTTTGTTCTGTGCAAGGAGTGCCTTATGATTTGATCAATGCTTTAGGTCCTTTTTTTAGTCATTTTGCAACCATGAAATTTTTGTAAAGTTGAATTTACCTGCATTTCTAGTGCTCGCAAGAAAGCGAGAAAAATCACAAAACTAGTTTGATCTTTCGGCTTTTAATTAGAATTTGAATCATTTAAATCTGTGAAGTACTCTTGATGCTATGAATTTTCAAAAGTGGGAACTTTTTTATGGCTCACCCAGTAGTGGATGGTGCATGGGCATATCCCATTTCTTACATTTTATTACAAACTACTCCCGATCTACTTAAATCAAAATGATAAGTCATTTTCAATTCAAAAATCCACCAAAATGGATAACTTACTCCAATTTATTCCATCTCAACGCCCTGCCGCAGTTGTTGCATACCTTCAAATTAGACTAAGGCCCCTGCTTACTATGTCTGTTTACAGTGATTCGGCACAAACTTTTAGGTATACTTTGCTAATATAGTTTTTATCTATTTAGTATTATTACCTTTATTCATACATGTACTTACCTTTAACCCAACCTTGGTGTAGTACCTATTCATTTCATAGGTTTTGTAGATTATTATTTTAGTATACATAGATACAGATTAACAACAAAAGGAAACAAGTAACTTTGAACTCGAAACCGAAACCCGGAAAAAAAGTTTGACCACTTCACTTTTTTGTCACAGCATAGTTTGAAGGAGCATAAAGCAATCGAATCGATAGTAATAAAGGTGCAGAACAAAAATGGTCATAAATGCTTCACCTACGTTTTTGTTTGTTTTTTTAATGAAGGACGGGTGTTACTGAATCGGCTGTCTGATAAATCCCAACTGTACTAAATCTTAATTTGGGCTCCTCTCGTGCATTATCAAACCAAATTACAGTAGGCCTACTTACTGAGCAAAAACAATTTGCGTTCCTAGACCTACCTTAAGCTTCTTCTTTTTAACTCATTCTATCGGCACAATTCGCAGCACAAGAATTTGCATACTTACCTCAATCTGTATTCGTCTTTCTCGCCGTTCTTTACGAGTTCATCACGAGGAGCCGCGCCATTTGGCTTTGACTTTGATCAGACTTGTAAACAGACCACTACTGTGCTCCCTGCTTCCCTGTAAACATTTCAAAGAAAATCCCCACCCTTAGCCTCAATCTCGCTACAGCGAAAACATGGATACCATCTTCTAACTGCCTCGTTTTAAAAAAAACCATCTTGAAAATGCCTCACTTTTCAGATATGATAAAGAGGCTTTCCGCCATATTTTCGCGCCAAACGCTCCAGACAGCATTGTTTCTTCACGTGGTACTGTTTGCTGCACTGCACACTGATCAAGACTCTTGAAGTTCAGGTGAACGTCTCTCTCTACATTTTTAGCACTTGATATATCTATTTATCTGATCGTTGGGACGTTTCTTAAGTATTTCAATAATTTAGAACGAAGCTTGGGGTTATTTTCTGCAGTTTACTGTTTGGAAAGCTTGCAGATAAAGACAAAGGGCCTCTTTGGNCGTGGTACTGTTTGCTGCACTGCACACTGATCAAGACTCTTGAAGTTCAGGTGAACGTCTCTCTCTACATTTTTAGCATTTGATATATCTATTTATCTGATCGTTGGGACGTTTCTTAAGTATTTCAATAATTTAGAACGAAGCTTGGGGTTATTTTCTGCAGTTTACTGTTTGGAAAGCTTGCAGATAAAGACAAAGGGCCTCTTTGGAGTGCAGTGTTAGGCGAAAGCAAAGTTAAAGTCGGAGAGGAACGCCCCTTTAAAGAAGATGCCTGTATCAAAGAAAGAATTCCAAACGGAACACAGCGAAGAGATTGAGTACGAAACAGATAATGATGACACAGACGACGAAGGGCCTAGTGAATATGAGAAACTTCGAGCGCAGAAAATTGCTGAAAATGAAGCAATGTTCAAAGAGCTTTTCCCAGTACCCCCATCGTTGATGCTTAGACCAAAGCGAGAGCGACAGTCATCAGGCCAGATCTCGAAGCCCAAAAGAGTTCGTGAATCACCTCGGTCAAGTCCGTATCCTGCGTATCCGACACGAAGAAATCCATCGAGGAATTGTCGAAGGAGAAGACGTGTGACGTATGGATCAGACGGAGATGATGGGGAAGATGGAGAGAAGAGATCGTCGGATAATGAGCATTATGATGGGGATGGCGATGATGATGAATTTCAACCTGGCTCTATGATTGTGGATCTTTGGGGAAATCGGAGAAATAAGAATTTTTATTCTCCTCCACAGAAACAAAGGTTTGTTCCCCAAAATGTTGTCATTCTGTTCGGAGCCGTGTCTACAGCACTTATTATACGATATTTTTAGACCAGACTGAAAAATTTGTTTTTCTCATCCCCACACAGCGTTAACAATAGTTTATCGTTTAAAACAAAAGAATCCACAAAAATACACTGCACAGAAAGTAAAGATTTACGATATAATCCTTTAGAAAGCATCAGGATCCCAAGGAAGGCCGGAGCACTGGGCTGGGGTGACCACCCCTCCTCCAGCCCTCTCAAAATGGGCCAAATTCATTATTTTCTTATTGTTTTGCCCTTAAAATTGGCAGTTTTACCCCCTAAAAAATATGTTCCATCCAGCCTTCCTGGGAAGCCCCCAGACTGCTATTTAGTATGTTGTGCCCTCGGAATATCTCTTCCGTGCACAATTTTATGTATAACAAAGGAAGAACAATAGAATAATTGTTTTTAAAACAATAGCCACACAGCAATAAATATATTGTTCTTTTTCTATTATACTTTAAACTGCGTGTGGAACTGGAAGATCTTCTGGACGCTCAACATAAAAAGCAATCTGGTTGTGGTGCATCCAAATATCCATTTTATCTTGGATGGCAGAATTTGTTTGCATAGTTCTAGTACCAGGGGCGGATACAGCCTGAAATTGAAGGGCACCCACAAAATAAATACAAGTGAGCGTGCCGAAGGCCCGTGAAAATGTTTGGACGCTCTTTAAAGAAATTGTTTGATTTGATACTAAATAATGCTTTGATTTATATATTGCCCCCATATGTAAATCAATACAGTTAAAACTTTTACGTTAGGGTAAAGAACAAAAAAGGTGCACCAACCTGAGTTATCATCGCGAAGAGGGGGCAGTTGTCCTCACTTGCCCCCTAAATCCACCACTGGATACTACCTCCCCATCCCCTTAGCAAGCATATACATTCAACGCAAATAATGAAATCCAAAAGTCTTTTTAGGTTTTGGCATGTTTGTAAACCGAAAATGCGGATGTGGACCCAGTCTGCAGTGTATGGCAGTTCCCCGTGAGATCTCGCACACAGACCAATGAAGAAGCAGTGGTGTGCTTGCGTGCAAGGTCTTTGATTCCTTTCATTTCAACANTGTTTTGCCCTTAAAATTGGCAGTTTTACCCCCTAAAAAATATGTTCCATCCAGCCTTCCTGGGAAGCCCCCAGACTGCTATTTAGTATGTTGTGCCCTCGGAATATCTCTTCCGTGCACAATTTTATGTATAACAAAGGAAGAACAATAGAATAATTGTTTTTAAAACAATAGCCACACAGCAATAAATATATTGTTCTTTTTCTATTATACTTTAAACTGCGTGTGGAACTGGAAGATCTTCTGGACGCTCAACATAAAAAGCAATCTGGTTGTGGTGCATCCAAATATCCATTTTATCTTGGATGGCAGAATTTGTTTGCATAGTTCTAGTACCAGGGGCGGATACAGCCTGAAATTGAAGGGCACCCACAAAATAAATACAAGTGAGCGTGCCGAAGGCCCGTGAAAATGTTTGGACGCTCTTTAAAGAAATTGTTTGATTTGATACTAAATAATGCTTTGATTTATATATTGCCCCCATATGTAAATCAATACAGTTAAAACTTTTACGTTAGGGTAAAGAACAAAAAAGGTGCACCAACCTGAGTTATCATCGCGAAGAGGGGGCAGTTGTCCTCACTTGCCCCCTAAATCCACCACTGGATACTACCTCCCCATCCCCTTAGCAAGCATATACATTCAACGCAAATAATGAAATCCAAAAGTCTTTTTAGGTTTTGGCATGTTTGTAAACCGAAAATGCGGATGTGGACCCAGTCTGCAGTGTATGGCAGTTCCCCGTGAGATCTCGCACACAGACCAATGAAGAAGCAGTGGTGTGCTTGCGTGCAAGGTCTTTGATTCCTTTCATTTCAACAAAAGATCTTGTTCAAAATTGGCGTGTATAGACCATTTCTGTAAGAAATCTCGTCCGTGCAGTTGCCACACTCTGCAGACCGGTCCAGACCATTGCTTTATAGGTCCGCAAATATGTGTGGTCTGCAAAGTCCTTGTTATTGACCTGGCAAATTTTCAACGTCTGTACTAGACAGACTTTGAAGCATTACACTACTTCCTCTTCTTTTAAAGATCAATAACTTTCTATTTCAGATCATCACCAAAAAAGGCCATGATTGACAGAGATGATCTGCTGCGGACATACAGTTCCCTAACTGAAGATGATCTGGTTATGGTAGCGGAAAGAGTGAATGAAAAAAATTATGACCAAGTTGAAGGATCAACGTGTCATCAATGCCGTCAGAAAACAGATGACTTGAAAACACTGTGCCGCTCACCTAGCTGCTTTGGAACAAGAGGACAGTTTTGCGGACCATGTTTGAAGAATAGATATGGGGAAGATGCAAAGAAGGCAGTCATGAATGCAAATTGGGTGTGCCCCCCTTGCCGTGGAATCTGCAATTGCTCGATTTGTAGACACAGAAAAGGAAAGCGTGCTACTGGATGCCTGATCAAAATCGCCAGAGAACGGGGGTATGATAGTGTTAAGTCTTTCCTTGGTGATTAGACAACAATATTTGTAATTACGGTAGTACAGTAAAAACCCGCATATAAGAACCTTACATTTGAAATCACCCTGTTTAGGTTCTTTTTTTTTTTTTTTAAATTCATTTAAAAATTACAATATAGTTTTACAAGCTACACTACTTTACAAAATTACTATACAACTATACAATGCTACTGGAACGATACCCCGAGGAGCAAATGGCTATGACTACCCCGAAGCCATTTTGACATAGATATTAAAACTAAAGATTAAAACTAAAGTCTAAAACTAAAGCTAAAGTCTGTCTCAAATTACATGCCACGGGAAATGTCTGTGATCGAAACAAAATTTAAGTGTTTGGATGGGTAATTAGACATTGTTGCAAATATTGCATGGCATCTAATTCGAGACAGACGTTTAACATACAGCGAAAAAAGAACAAAATAGAAGCAAAGAGTTTAGGTTCTTATGCATATGATAATATTCTTGAAAACAGGATGCAAGGTTCTTAAATGGGTTCTTATCAACAGAATTAATTACAGATCTTCTGGAATTTAGGCCAAATATAAGAAAGCAAGATTTTCACATACTCTCTATCATGACACAATTTTATAAAGAACAACCTTATCTACCTACAGTAGCCTTATCTGTGTCAAATCCATTCATACAAGGAGTTTTGTACATATGCTTTGTATCTACTTCAGTATTTGGGCGAATTTCTTAAAACATTTATCGCATATTTTTATCATTTTAATATCATTTCTAAAAAAATTAAAAATTTTATCACATACCAGTTGTTTACATTTAACTTTTTTTAAGATACGAACTCTTGTTGAATTTCAGGATGAATAGGTTCTTCTGTAATGGGGTGAAATTAGAACATTCTAGGTCTTAGGTTCCTTTCAGTGGGTTGTTCTTGTATGTGGGTTTTTACTGTAGCAAGGGACAAGATGTACAGTATGCAAATGTCAAATCTCTGGAGGTACTTCTATGCGACCATGATTATACTTTCATCTAAACGAGATTTTCAGTTGTTAGGTGCGGATAATAGTTATGGCACCCTTTAGTAAGAAAATTCTGAAAAACAAACTGTTTACCAGAATTGCGTTTATTAGGAAAGTTCGGATGAAAACCCATACATGTGAGCGGCATATCTAATATCACCTACCAATAAAGTACCCTCCCCCCCCCCCCTCTGGCTGTGATCATTAAGTCTTCTCTTTGTGGAGCAAACAACCAAAGACCAATATTGTTAAGATTGAAATTGCAGAGAAAGAGTTTATTCAGATTAGAGAACTGGAGATGCAGGCAGCAGGGGCATTCCCCCCCCCCCCAAGATTTTGCAATTCCAATGAAAGGTGCCATTCAGTTCAGTTTTTTTTTCAAAATTCGGCCAAATAGGAAAATCCCAGTTAACAAAATTTACTAAATATTACAGTCACAGATTACAGGGGATGACAAAAGTACAATAAGATTACATAAACATTAAGAATTTGTATGGAGAAGAATTTTCTTAAAGGAGGAGCTCTTTTAGTAGATTTGTTTCAGGAATTGTCCATCTCAGTGTCTATTTTGCTTATGAAAAAGTGCCCTGGAAGTGTCTTGCCCTCTCAAGTTAAAGATGCTTTCTATAACCCTGTAGAGAACAATAGTTCTCCTGTATGGAGACAGAAAGAGCAAGGAGGCTATGACAGTGCTAAGTCTTGTTTAAGCCTTCTGAGATAAAGTGTTACTGAAACCAGGGACTGCGCAGCGGTTTCAAAGTGGGGGGCTGAAGGGCAAGCAAAGTGAGCTAAAATGGGGGTTTTGGAAAATTGTTTGAGACCACGCCCTTTAGAACGTCGGAGAACGCCCTTTTCAACGAAAGACTCGCCTTTTTGCCTCCATATTTATATACAGTTTGCTTCAAGAAAGATTTCAATTACTATGAAAAGAGACATATCATTACAACCAACAAAAGTATTTCTTCTCATAAAAAAGATTACTACTAAAGATCTGTCAGAGTAAACATTCTAATTTCTAACGAAATTGTTAGCACTTTCCAAGAGGGACATCGTATTTGCTTGTTGTTTATGAAATTTCAATATCGCTAGATTGTTGAAATTTGCTTGCTTCATATTTGAATGAAGTCAGGTTTTGAGACATATTGAGAAGGTCTCTCAGCAAATGCAACAGTTGCGTGTATGAAAATTTTGAAAATTCCATGTTTGCGAAAGTTTTTCGACCTATCTTTGAACCCCCTTGCCCAATGGCTGCGTGGTCCCTGACTGAAACCTGTCTC
>REGL01000626.1:25523-38346 GCA_004194395.1 Aurelia aurita complex sp. Pacific | reverse complement strand
TTAAAGAGCCACTGCTGACATAAGTGCTTTGCGCGCTTAGAAAATTGAAAGGAGGTAAACACCAATGGCGACGAAGAACAATGTTTAGTTTGCGCTTATTATCGTTTATTGTTTTATATTTCCGTCATTGCTGAAAACAAGAGCTGAACATTTCACACGTATTAACCACAATTCTATAGGCCCTTTCTTTACTTATAGCGTCTGTTTTATTATGTTAATTTGAAATACAGTCCTCTGGAGGGCAAAATGGCCTCGTCATTTTCTTTCGTAATTGAAACTTCGTATTTGAACCGTTCGATATGGCAAACTAAACCGCGCAACAACAAGAACGACAGGAAATAATCCACATATCTACGGATCACGCATCATGACCGTCCAAGAAGAAAGCGATGAAGATAATGATGGAGGAGGCAACAGTGGAATTGAGGTAGGCTTCTTTCCACATCCGCGATAATGTTGACATGCTAGGCCAAAAAACACTTTTAGACACCCAGAAAGTCGAAGAAGCAATGCATTGTGGGATTCGCACAGGCGCAAAGCACATATGTCAGCAGTGGCCCTTTAAGTTGAAGATCAACAAATGTAGCTATGAACAAAAAATCCCGAGATTTCATTGTTTTGTTCCCTTGTTTAGCCAGATGGAAGTACTTTTTTGAGACTATTTGCATTTGAGACTATTTGAGAAAAGTTTCGCCGATTGTATCTCTTTAACATGCATAAGGAATCTCATTGAAATTTTCTCGCACAAAGAATGTGTGATTGTGTCTCTTTAATGACTGCGGAGTTGTCATGGCCTCCTGCACGCCATTGTATCGCAGTTAAAGTAAAGTTCGTATAGTTCGTTTTTTGAAATATTACATTAGATTAAAGAAAGCTCATTTTCCGGGCTCATATAAACAGGCTCTCTTAGTGAAAACACAGTTACCAGCAGTCTACCACACTTCTACACATTTGCATAATCTTTGACCATTTGGCACGGTTCCGGATGTGCAATCATAGGATTCCGGAACATTTATGAACCCTTCACAGAAACCGGTATCCGGATAGTAGATCGGATGTGTTCGTGTGTGAAGCAATCTTTGTTGTTCTTGTTGTAATTGCATGTGACGCCAAGTCGAAAAAATAGATATATGGAATCCAGGGCCACCAAATTTGATGAGCATTGTTTCCCCTTTCTGTTGCAGACTGTTCCACGGGACTCTCCTTTAGCTCCTAATTCGTAGCCTCCAATTTTAACTGTAAGAAGACATGATCATTTATAGCAAGAGGATAAACTCAACTGAATTGCTTTCTAGTTATTGCTACAGTAAGGTCCCGCATATAAGAAACCACTTTTCACGCTTTTGCCTAAAAGGTTTCTTATATCTTTGATACTTCTCATTTTTTAGGCTGAAAGTTTGTTGAGTTTCTAATTTATTTCCTAGAAAGTCCTGGAAAAATAGGTTACAACAGAATGGGGTTATGTATAGATATATTAGCCATGTGTGTGGCATCAATGATTCTCAAGAATGCATCAATCTAAATGTAGGCAAAAAATTTGTTGAATCTAAGACATATTTGTAGCAATTTCTTATGGGCCCTGCATGAAGTAGAATATTCCCAGACCGTCACACCAGGACTTAATGTTGATCAAAATACAAGAAACTTCATTTTGGGTATGAGCCTTCAAGAGTTCCTTATAAGTAGGGGGCTAATTACTTTTCAGCAGCCTAACAATTTCTTTTAGGTTGCTTCTTAAATGCGGGGCCTTGCTGCACCACACCCTTAACCATATTTGGACCTGGTAGTGGAATTTTTGACCCCTACCAAATCTTCAAAAATATCTCCACCGCTATTGTAGATATCGAGCTGCAATTCCTTGATTCTTACTAAAATTTAATTGGCCATCAAATTTCAAAAATTTCATGGTCCATTGTTGTACCACGTGTCCTCCCGATGCCCTTATTTGATGACAGGTCAAAAAGAACATCTTACAATCCTCGCTAAATTCATGCACTTAGTACAAATTATAAAGTTATATACACTTGAAGAGTACTTTCATTTGATATGTAGTTAGTCTATATTTGCTGACATCAGGAAAGTTTACTTGAGTCCCTTATCCCCTGCCGTAAAGGTTACTCAACGGGGACTAGCGATGAAACGATGAAACGATGAAAAAGCTGACCAAGCTTTGTGTATTCATCGATCGAATCAAGGTCGAATCACTGGCAATGCTCTTTTGAACGGTCACTCGCTCGAAAATGCAGTAAAACCTATAATAAACACAAAGAAGAACGTTCTGGGATGACCGTTCTTATTGAGAATACCGAGCGCTGCCCCTTTTGTCTAAGCCTTTTGCTGTGCTGGTAAAGTTCAAAGCATATCAACAGCTGGGAAACCTATTACCATGCGCGAGAATCTCTTTGCTTCTTTGTGAATCCTTGTTTGGATTGTGGTTAGAGTCACAGCCCACATCCTTTCCACAAATAAATCATGTTTTCTGCGCATGATCACTGGTTTCCTTTTCGGGGGATAACCGTTGCTTGGAATTTTGATGATTCGTATCGCCAACAAATTCAATGGTTGGCCAAGGACTAGACTAAAGTTTATCTCTTCTGTCCGTCTTAAAGGTCCCTTTTCGGTAGTTCCTGGATCCGCCATTCCAGCATTTGACGGAAGATGGTGCGAGAGATATCTTTACGGAATGTTGGAATTGCGGATCTAAGGGAATAGTCTGTAGAGGCATGTCTAACCAAGGACTATCCACAGAGGGGGGGGGGGGGGTCTTGGCCAAATTTTGGGTAGGGGTCTGCCTCGAGCATCTCCAAAAGGGTACCGTTGGCTAGACTAATTTTTACGAAAATGGTACCCCTGGCTAGACCAATTTAGACCATTTCCTCGACCAATATTGTCAAATTTGTGCCAAATATGATATTATGACCGTTCGCTAGACCAATTTTGACCATTTCCTCGACCAATATTGTCAAATTTGTGCCAAATATGATATAATGACATGACCGTTCGCTAGACCAATATTGTCAAAAATGATACCCTTGGCTAACCGTTGCTGGCCAAAATTGCAAAAAAGTATACCCTTGGCTAGACGAGAAGTCCGAAAAAGTATACCCTTGCTCGCGGCACGTCCCCAGGTACCTTCACTGTGGAAGAACCCCCCCCCCCCCGTGGGACAGTCATGCCTTTATTCTAACTTACCATCATCATACCCATCGATTAATGCATTCAGTTGTGGCCTTCTTGTTTTAACGGCTGAACCGTTTTGGAAATAATAGGTATCCTCAGTCAAAACACTTTCGTTATAACAACGCCATTTTTTGTGCAGTGATGAGCCGCTTACACCAAATCTCGCTATCATCGGAGCATCAAACTTTGCTTTACAGTGGTCGTTCATTATTGTCCATAGACCTAAGATTCAATAACATTGAAATGTAAATGTATGGATACACTGCAGTAAAAGCAAGCTAGAATGAGGACTATGCACTGTCTAGTCTTATTTGGAAAATATACCGGGCGACACAAAAAATTGACGAGTGAGATCACCCTAGCTTCCAGAAAGCAAATTGTAGATAAAGTTGCATAGAGAGATAAATCGGTGCTCTGACCGTCTCAATCGGCACTCCCCTATTCTCAATGTTTTATGTAAAAGTCCATCAGTCACAGTTTGAGCAAAAAGTTGTTGTTGATGTGGTTGTTACAATAACAGGAATTATGTCGTAAGTCTAATACATCTTAGACTGATGATATGGTCGTAGTTATCGCTATTGAAATACTGCCGGACGCTCCTAACTACGACTCATAATCAAACGCCATTATTTTGAAATGACTATGACTGCCTCGCTTCCATAAGAGCCTAGGCAGAAAAGCACAAACATTTGTAGTGTTCAAATGAAACACATTGATTTGAAAACTTCACAATAAATCAGTTAATGCTTAGCGAAAGCAGCAAAATAGTACCTACGTACAAGATTTGATATTGTCGCCAACTGTTTTCATGGTATTCTTGTTCGTAAGACTTTGTTCTGTCCGGCCAAGCTCCTTGAAACTCTGCTTTGAGCTTTGAGTTTCCGTTGGTCAACATCAATCAATCGAATTTGCAGATGACTGTGTATAGCAGCCTCGTTCCCAAGGGCGTTCAAAAGTGAAAAAAGTCAGTCCAAAAATATTGCCGTAATATTATGAGTCCCAGTAAGAGCGGTCTCGGTCTGGCGTAATAGTCTCGTTTTGGATAGCGATTACTGGGACTCATCGTAATCAGTCTAAATACATCTAATACTTCGAATTTTTGGAAGTTTTGAAAAGCTTTTATTTGATGCCATCTACAATCACCTCTGTATAAATGTTCTTATATTGCCTAATCAATCAAGTTTTCGTTCAGGGGATTCAACTGTCAATTGGTTGCTGCTAACCACAGAAAATATTTTGAGCTCTCGATGAAATTCCTAGTGAAGAAATATATGCAATCTTCCTCGACCTTTCAAAGGCTTTTCACAGCGTCTGTCATGAGGGTCTGATTTGGAAGTTGAAATTCAATGGCATACATGGAAATGGGAAATGTTCTTCGGATTGCTAAAATTTTTTGTCAGATCTTAAGCAACGGGTTGTGTCAAATAGACCATTTTCAAAGTCGGACACAATATCTGCAGGTGTACCACAAGGATGAGTTCTTGGACTGTTGTCGTTCTTGGTCTATTTTAATGATATTACCCATAACATTAAATGTGGTATTAAGTTATTTGCTTGTGACACAGCATTGTTCAGAATGAAAATGTAGCTGTCCGGGTCTTAATCAGTTTTTGGGACACCTTGTACACTACAGCAGACGAACTGATAGAAAAGTTTTACATTAATTGAACTGCTCTGCCGCTCTACCCTGGGAGACAATGTCTCGTTAAGGAAAATTTGATAAAGCTAAGAAGCTTGTGAATTACAGGAATTACGTTGGCAAATTAGCTTTTTAGGACCTAAAGATAATCACCTTTCTGGGGGCAACATTTCTTCTCTCTTTTTCTAACCTAAAAATTGGAAAACAATCTCTTCAGACAGATATCGCAATTTATGATTCCATAATCACTTACAAAAGTGTTTGACTAAACAAGGACAGATTTTGTAACACAAAACTTGACACCTGAATTCAAAGCGATTAGCGATTGCCGAAAAAACAAATTCCCTCAACCAGCAATTTAAAACAAACAAAGCCGCAAACGTGCTGTGAAACCCAGGCAGATAGCGCGCTCGTTGTGTCTTTCAGAAATTGCTTTTTAAGAGCAAACATGAGCATATATCGAAAGAAGAAGGATATATCTACGCACCTGCCTCGGGGATTTTATTTTTTTGCTTCAGAACCTGAGCAGTAAGTGTATTACTTACACTCCAAAAATAAGAGAATTGAATCGCCTCCCAGTTGGCTTCTGAACGAAAGAAATAGAATGCCCAAGGTAGATGTGTAGATATGTCCTCCTTCTTTCAATCTATGCTTATGTTTGCTCTTGAAAACAATTTCTGGAATGCACAAAAAGCGAGCTAGCTACCTGGGTTTCAGAGAACCTTTTGCGGCTTTGCCTGTTTTGAAGTATTGATCGAGAGAGTTTCTTTTGTCTGCGAAGGCTAATCGCTTTGATTTGCGGTGTCAGTCAATAGCAACGCTTGCTATTGTCTTACCAAATCTGTCCTTGTTGCTTGACTATGATTTCATGATATACCTACCTTTCAAAGCTGAACTCTATTTCTGACACTAACAATTCGATTGAATTTCAATGGCAATTGAATCACCCAGGGGGGTACTCATTGACTTTCAATACCAATATTTGGGTTCCGAAATTTCATGTTCAATCAATATTTGGGGTCTGTGAATTGCAACATGAACAAAAATTCAATATTTGGAGTCCACAAATCTGAAGAAAGAAAGAATCGTGCAAGTTGGCCCTGAAGTTGCGAATCATGAAATAAATATTTTGGTAATATTCAAATGCTGAGAAAGATCAAGAAGCTCAAATTGAAATCATTCAAAAAAGTTTCAGGGATCCCAGAAATAGATAACAATATTTGGGGTCTTCAAAACGTTAGGCTCAATATTTAAGGTCCCCAAAACGTGAGGCTCAATATTTAGGGGTCAGCAAAGAAATAGTGGCATGGACCCCCCCTATTGAAAGTTAGTAATTACTCCCCCCCTTGGGATCATGGATCAGAATCAAGCATGTTCTCATACAAACCCTTTACCATAATTTTCCTATTTTCTTGGTCTAAATGATGAGAGATTCTACCAAACAAAATTTTCATTATGAATTAGCTATTGAATAAGGGACCGTTCATTATTTACAGAGGGGTTGGTACTGAAGAGAAATGTTTTCTTGTCCAAAAAATATTCTTAACCAACTCTAAAAGTGACAGCAAAAACATCTACCCAACAATTTTCAGGTTGAAAAAATTTTGTCCAACCCCTACCTAAAACATGGTTTCGATGTCAAACGATGTATATTGTAAATTCAATACTGTAAATATTTGATGACAAAGATGAGCAAAGTAGACACTGAAAGGGAAATGGATAATTTTGATAATATTGATGATGATATTGAGATAATTTTGGACTTAATCATTTGGTATTAATTGGTGGGAAAATTTTGTTTTTCCAACCTTGAAATTACATGAAAAAATATTTACCCAACCTTTTTATGTCAGAAAATTTCTCTTACCCAACCCATTTCTCATCGGTACCAACCCCTTTATAAATAATGAACAGTCCCTAATAGGTTAACATTTCAGTCTTGAATATTGGCCTCATATTTTTTATTCCACACTACGCCAATCGTGTTAAAGTTTTGACTCACACGGTCACACGGTAGGAATCTGACCAATGGTGTCAATACTACTGACTGTAGCGAAGCGGAGAAGCTCAGGACCCTCAATAATTTAACTTGGCAGTAGATACATCAACAAAAGTTTGCCAACTTTCCAAAATAAATGAATTTATTAACAGTACAATAGGAAACTATTTTGTAATAGCACTGTTAAGTTTCTTAAGGGAATACTGTTGCACGATCTCCGTGGAGGCGTGCTTAGTAAGTAGGCAAATATAAAAAGCTCTTCAAGGCGTGATGGAGAATCACAGGTCGATAGCAAGTTAGCAAGTACTTTTATGAAAGATAGGATCCCTCCCGCCCATCCCTTTCCTGTTTCCAGAGATTCAGGTTACATGTATCGAATGAACGTACGAGCGATAGGAATAATGTGCATTCCGTGTTTGCTCTATTTGCAACACCTATATACAATCTTGCTAGACTGACTTCACTACTATATGTGTATTAGTAGATTAGTTGATAAATAAAGTTATTTTCGGTTGAATGCAATGAATTAGAAAATAAAAAAGGTTATTTTTGAAGGCACATACAAGCCCTCAAAAGTGCATAGGAAGCCTACAAAGCTTCCGATTTCACACTTATTGGCCAATGATATCGTCGTATTCTGATCTCATGACTGAAAAGAAGGTTTTTTGAGACAAGTTTTCGAGTGCCTTCATGAAAATAAAACAAAAGGTTTTGCACATCTCAGGTCTCCCATATGACATAGCGCGGCTTTACCCCTGATAATAGATTGCACACTTTTGAGAATAGATTGCAGGGGAAATTTCTTTACACAAATGATGTACTTTTCCGATGTGACAAAGAGATTTGCAATTTTTGAGAAACGTTTGAGTTCTCTTTATTAAGCCAGGAAAGAATGCATTCAGCAGTGTGCAATCTATTCTCAAAGGTATCATTTTGCAGTGTCATATGGGAGATCATTGGGAAACCATTTGTTTTATGCAAGTCTTCCAAGGTGTTTGCAACGAGAAGAAAACTTTGAATTGACGACAGCTGGATGGTTTGCTGTAGAGGCTGCGAAATCTTATCACATTTTATTGAAGTTATTGATGATAAAATGTTGGAAAGATATTGAATTTGTGGTGATATTATTGGTAATTTACTTCGCTGATTATTGGTGCGAAAGAAACTGATTTAATGCCAATTACTGGGATTCTGCAGCGGGTGAAGGTAGGCCAATTAGCTTCTTTGGTAGCAAATAGCTTTAATTCGTAAAGGATTTTTGAAAATCACACAAACAGATATTCCCATGTTATTCCTTTCATAACATATGAAACTTTGAAGCTATGTCTTATTTGTAGCGTTGCTGAAAAATTCTCGAACATAGGCCAATTTTGGAAGGAATGAAATTTGATGTAACGCCAATCCCTGATGAGATTTTAACCAAATGCAAAAAAGCAAATATGGAGTTGGCCCTTGGAGCTGGCCCCGTAAAATCGATTATTTCCGAACTGTTTCATTCTCCCCTGATAATACCACATGTATACCTGTAGCTTTGGCAAGGCTAAAATGCTGAAAGGGCTTGGTTAAAGGTTTCCTCAGTTTCCAAGACTCCCATACAAAGTCTCACGAAGAAAATGTTTTTTAAATAATGCATGACATGACCGATTTCGATGAAGAAAAATGTATGATCTAAATCAGATTTATGGCTGCACGGAATAAGTTAGCTCACAACGATCGAGTAGCAAAACCCAGGGACCGCGCAGCCATTGGGCTAGGGGGGGGGCTAAAGCTCCCCCACTTTTTTCAAAGATAGGTCTAAAAATTTTCACAAATATGGAATTTTCAATATTTTCATACACACAACTGCTGCATTTGCTGAGAGACTTTCTCAATGGCTAGATGTCTCAAAACTTGACTTCATTCAAATATGAAGCAAGCAAATCTCAATAATCTAGCGATATTGAACTTTCATAAACAACGAGCAAACACAATGTCCCTCTTAGAAATTGCTAACAATTTCGTTAAAGATTAGAATAGGGATCCAACTTTGGCACATTTGCTCTCACTGATCTTCAGTAGTAATAGTTTTCAGAGTTTTTATGAGAAAGCTTTGCTGTTAATTTTGTTAGTTGCAACGATGTCTCTTTTCATGGTAATTGAAATATATTTTATACCGAACTGTATTCAGTATCAATATGGACGTATTGAGAGGCAAGTATTTTATTGAACAGGGCATTTTCCGACGTTCTAAAGGGCGTGGTCCCAAAACTTTTTCCGGGGGCAAGCCCCCGGACCCCCCCCCCCTTCTGCTCGCTTCGCTCGCCGTTCAGCCCCCACTTTGAAAGCCCCGACTTGAAGCGTATGGCTTTGGGATGAACAGTTTACGACTGCTGCACAGTTACCTAACGGTGAGAAGACAGCGTGTCAAAATTAACTCCACTTATAGCTCATGGCTCGGTGTCACATCAGGTGTGCCACAAGGCTCCATTTTGGGGCCGCTTCTATTTAACATATTCATAAATGACATGATCTTCTTTGTAAAAAAACTCAAAGGTTTGCAATTTTGCAGACGACAACACTTTGTATGCAACCAGTAAGCATTTACCTGAAGTTCTCGCATTCTTGGAACTTGATGTGGGGATAGTATTGGATTGGCTTGAAACCAATTTCATGGTGGCAAATCCATCCAAATTCAAAATCATGTTCCTTGGATTGCATCATACACATAAACTGTGTCTGGAGATCAACAACCAAATTGTCCCATCATCAGATACAGTTAAATTATTAGGGATAGATATTCACTCAAAACTGAAGTTCGATAACCATGTTAGGGCTATCTGTGCCAAAACAAGCAGGAAAGTAAGTGCTTTTTCTAGGGTTGCAAATTTCATTACCTTTGAACAGGCCAAGCTCCTTTACAATTCATTTATCATGTCAAACTTTGGATACTGTCCCCTAATTTGGATGTTCTGCGGAAAAACTGTCAATGAAGAGATAAACAGAATCCACAAGAGGGCACTTCGTAGGTTGTACAATGACTTCAGTTCAAGTTTCAAAGAACTTCTGGACAGATCAGGCCAAAAACCAGTCCATTTACAAAATCTTCAAAAATTACTCATGGAGGTTTTCAAGTCCCTCCATCAAATAAACCCTGCATTTATGTGGGAATTATTTGAGAGGAAGCAAACGAATTACAACCTTCGCAATAAGGATCTCCTGCAGATACCAAGATTCCAAACGATAACTTATGGGGCAAATTCTATAACATACAGAGGCAGCTACCTTTGGAATAGCATACCTGATGTGGTAAAGAGCTGTGACAGTGTCCTCTCTTTCAAACGAAAAATCAGAGAATGGAATGTAAATACATGTACCTGCAGAGTTTGTAAATAGATATGTAAAGAGTTGAATTGTAATTAAGTTGCTTTTGTATATTTATGTAGATAGTTGTGCACATCTTTTGATGTGCACTATAGACATATTCTACCAACTTTAAAGAAATGGATTATTATTATTATTAAACCGCTGCGCGGTCCCTGGCAAAGCCCGACGTCACAGTGCACCATACACCCCACGTTTTTTTTTTACTCACACGGCATTTCATAAATTCTTCAAAGGCTAAATTCACACGTTTGCGTTATTAATTGAAACTTCAATGCCCATTGATTGACTTTATTTATGCAAGTACGGACGTTTTCACTTGTGTTCCTTATGAATGGCGAACACAATGAATGCGGATTTGTGCTTGTTTATTTCTTGTCTTAACAGCACACAGCGTGACCTGCATAACCTTTTCTCCGCGAGGGGGGTTCTTGGCCAAATTTTGGGTAGGGTGTGCCGCAAGCATATTCAAAATGGTACCGTAGCACAGTGATCCAGCAAGTGTAATAAATGCCGAAAAATGAAATTCTCAAAATCAATCACGCTGTAGCTCATTTGAAAGAGCAATGATTGGCAATAAAAATAAAAATGGAAGTATTAAAATCGGACCTATGAAAGTCAAGAAACAGATTTTTAAAGTTTCAAGAAATCACAAGTTTACAAATTTCATATCGAGAATACAATTAACACTTGATTTAGGCTAACTTCAAAGTTCAATTTCTCTGGTCAAACAGCTCCGATTCTTGAAATTATTTTTTCATTTTGATTTTATGCCTCTCAGCATTATGTGTCTTTCATTTCATCAACAACGATTGGAAAATGTTCGCGAATTTTGCGAATTAGTACAATTACCATATTTGAGGATTAAAACCGATATTTAGGTAGAAACAGTTGAAAATCTAAAAGACGGGGTCAAACGGTGTCTTAGCAAAAAATAATACAATTAACTAGAACATGTTTTGAGTGCGTGTGCCAAAGGTTATCTTTGGGAACCTTCTGCAGAAAGTTCTATGGCCGTTTTAGAATGAGTGGTCATTTCCTGAAATGACATGTGGTCGTTACTGAAACCAGTGTTGAGTTACATTAACTGAATTGATATTTTAGATAACGCCCTAAACTCATTTCAAATTAAATACAAGTCATGCAGCTAAATTCTATAAACTAGGATGAATTGAAGAAACTAAAAATCAAAATAAAGTAACGTATAGTGGACTGAAGAACCAGGAACTCTACTCTTTGTTTTTGTTGAATAATTGAATAATTGAAAATAGTGTAAAATGCCACTTATTGCACAGGCTTTCCCAAAGTAAATGATTTCCTTGCTAAAATTATAGTGAAAGTGCCCTGGGCAATCGTCATCATTTGCGTTCTTCAGCTATTATCAATGTTTACGACAACAGCGCCTCATTCAGAACAACGACCAATTTGCAAAGCGGTAGGCCTATGCTACTCTCACGCACACAACCATAATTTTGAATTCCTTTTGGAGTTACTTTACCTTTTTGTCAACTTTTTCTACGAGTCACTGCTTGACTTCTGGTGCAATTTAATGATGGATTTCACCTCAGTTGTGAGAGATGAGAAACTATGCTCATATCATACCAAAGTTTAAAGAAAATACACAGATAAGGCAAATACAAAGAATAATTTGAACTACGATACCCTGATGGGGAAAACGGTCTTTAAACCTATGTAGGGTCGAAGCCAGTGGGGAGAATTGAGGGCAGAGCGCCCTCAAGAAGGCCATTGGTCGGAAATTTTACTTTACCTGTTGGATTTTTGTGTGGTCACAGGCCAACATTTAAAAGATTTAATTGTGAAAATTATGCACAGAACAGGAATTTATTGACTTTCAAGGGTAAACTCTGACATGAGTTTTGAATATACAGCATATTTCTGCTTCATAATCACTAATTTTGAACGTTCAATGTTGAAACTGCAAATAATTCCAAATTCTGGTCATTTAAAGGAGCACATCAGTCGTGTCGTGTATGATTGTAACGTATGCTCCTAGAACTGGGGTTGTTGCTGATGTTGTTGTTGATTTTGGCATCGGAACATTTTGGTTCTTTGCCCCCCCCCCATGACTTCAAGGCTGGTTTCGGGCCTGAACCTATGTAATTTACTTGTTTGATTATCCTGGCCTTATGAAGTTCTTAATTGATTTAACTGTATTTAGTGGCTATGTGTTATATTTTCTCCATAGTAGAAACTCACTGTGAAACCAGGTTAAAAAAGTTGCACTGCATTGATGTTCACCACAGGGCCCTGCATTGAAGATGAGGCTCAAATCCTTACTGGTTGTCAGAGCATGCGGAAGTCATCCAATTTCATGCTTGTCAGCCAATGGGATCACCGCTTTCTAGCCCCTGGAGACAAAATCGGTAGTTTGAGATAAATTTTCTAGTACCCTCACTAAAACTGAAATGGATGCTAAAATACTTCAGTTATTTGCAATTTTTTTTGATAAATCAGTTGTGGGGATGTCCGTCCAGAGTTGTTTACATGTTTAGGCACACAGCTTGTTTGGGGCCAGAGCTGCGTTCATTTTCCGGTCGAGGAATATTTACCTTCGTTGACATTTCTATAGAAATCGCTACAAATGAGATATACAGATAAGAATTTCAGCGATTATGCATACTGAC
>REGL01000626.1:0-12201 GCA_004194395.1 Aurelia aurita complex sp. Pacific | reverse complement strand
GTTTTTCTTCTTTTTCAAGAATTCAAGAAAAATTCTCAAAAAAACCTAAAGCTATCGTAATTTCTAAACTGTTTGACGTAACATGAAATAATTTCGAAGGAAACCATAGTTCATAAATGCCTACAATATGGTGTCAAGCAAAAGCCTGTCACTCATCTGCTTTATGATTTAGAAATTTGATGACGTCACATCCTCAAATGAGTTGAAATGCAAGATACACCGTAATTTCAGAAAATATTCAAAATTTCTGAAAAGTCCAACGGTAGAATTATAGATAAGTACCTAAAGTTTCTTCCAAGCCATTCAATCATAAGAAATAGGTCATTCAATTTTACACCCACCTTTTTACGCTGAGATAAAGATTTGGAACCTATGCTATCCCTGCATCAATCCAAGGAAATCCAAGCAAGCCTTTGTGATGTAGCATTTGGGCTGGGCGCGAACTGCAACAGCGGCAAGCGTGCTTTGATATTTGTATGTGTTTTGGAGATACAATTGTAAACTGATCTTACAGTGATAGTGTTTCGAAGTTTAAGGTCAGTACACTATTTCTCTCACGGCCTGTCCATAGCTTGTCCATAGCAACCTTGGCCAAATGTCACCTTGTATCTCATATGCGGCCAAAAACCACATTTACTTTTCCCAGGTCAATCAAAACATTTTGGCACTGCACTGAAATAGCAACTTGACATTATTTGAGTGTAATCTATGTTATTAATTGCTTTGAGTATAACTAAGTAATTAAGGAGCTATTCTAACAAAAATATATTAACTGTACTGCACTCATTTTCTTTTTATAAGAAACCAAGGTCCAGGGCTGGTAGTCAGTTTTTTAAGTTTTTGGGCCATTTTGCTACCAAAAGTTTCTTACGTGTTTCTTATATTTTTAATGCCAAAAGTGTAAAGTTAATCTTGTTTTGGCTAAAGGGCCCCCAAATTACTGAGTAAGTCTCTCAAACGAGTAAATAACATAATTCGCACTCAAAATAATGTCCTAACAGATGCTATAGCTGTACATTGTCAAAACATTTCTGACTGCGACAGGAAAATTAAAGCTGTAAATTACAAAAGTTTCTTAGCTTTTTAAATCCAGGTAGGGTCGTTTCTTAACTTTCGAAAAATTGAGCCTACCGCTTCTTATAAGCGGTTTCTTATAAAAAAGAATTAGTGTATTATAGGCCCAGAGCTGGTAGGAAGTTCTTGAATTTTGAGGCATCTTTGCTACCAAAAGTTTTGCTTAGAATTCTTAGGTTTTTGATATTCCAAGTAATTAGTACAAAAGGGAGCAGAACGCACCTCCCAAAAAGCAGAGAATAGAGAAATATGCCTGATAAAATATACCTGATTTTTTCCTAAGAACTTTGCTGATGGAATTACGCTTACTGGAAGAGCTTCATTCTTTAACCCTATCAAGCCTAGTGGGGAGCTGAATCAGCCCCCCCTGGCGACTTTTCTTCTATGGATTTTTCCCAAGTGCACTTGATAAAGGTAGAGGTAGGTGGCAAAGGTAGGTGTAAGATTGCATTTTATATTGCTCAATTTCATGTTATATATAATGATAAAATGCAACAGATATTAATTGGACAACAAGGTGGAGGATTGCAATCTATATTGCTCAATTTGATATTGTATATAATGATAAAATGCAACAGATATCGTATTTGCTGCTACAAGAACAACAACAGAAAGTAGTTTTGATCTTACTTGTGACGATATTATTTGACAACAAGGTGAAGGATTGCAATCTATATTGCTCAATTTGATATTGTATATAATGATAAAATGCAACAGATATCGTGTCTGCTGCTACAAGAACAACAACGGGAAGTAGTTTTTGATCTTACTTGTGACAATATGAATTTGACAACAAGATGGAGGATTGCAATCTATACTGCTCAATTTGATATTGTATATAATGATAAAATGCAACAGATATAGTGTGATCTGCTACAATAACAACAACAGAAAGTAGTTTTTGATCTTACACATGAAGATATTAATTTGACAACAAGATGGAGAATTGCAATCTATATTGCTCAATTTGATATTGTATATAATGATAAAATGCAACAGATATCGTGTGATCTGCTACAATAACAACAACAGAAAGTAGTTTTTGATCTTACTTGTGACGATATTAATTTGACAACAAGATGGAGGATTGCAATCTATATTGCTCAATTTGATATTGTATATAATGATAAAATGCAACAGATATCGTGTGATCTGCTACAATAACAACAACAGAAAGTAGTTTTTGATCTTACACATGAAGATATTAATTTGACAACAAGATGGAGAATTGCAATCTATATTGCTCAATTTGATATTGTATATAATGATAAAATGCAACAGATATCGTGTGATCTGCTACAATAACAACAACAGAAAGTAGTTTTTGATCTTACTTGTGACGATATTAATTTGACAACAAGATGGAGGATTGCAATCTATATTGCTCAATTTGATATTGTATATAATGATAAAATGCAACAGATATCGTGTGATCTGCTACAATAACAACAACAGAAAGTAGTTTTTGATCTTACACATGAAGATATTAATTTGACAACAAGATGGAGAATTGCAATCTATATTGCTCAATTTGATATTGTATATAATGATAAAATGCAACAGATATCGTGTGATCTGCTACAATAACAACAACAGAAAGTAGTTTTTGATCTTACTTGTGACGATATTAATTTGACAACAAGATGGAGGATTGCAATCTATATTGCTCAATTTGATATTGTATATAATGATAAAATGCAACAGATATCGTGTGATCTGCTACAATAACAACAACAGAAAGTAGTTTTTGATCTTACACATGAAGATATTAATTTGACAACAAGATGGAGAATTGCAATCTATATTGCTCAATTTGATATTGTATATAATGATAAAATGCAACAGATATCGTGTGATCTGCTACAATAACAACAACAGAAAGTAGTTTTTGATCTTACTTGTGACGATATTAATTTGACAACAAGATGGAGGATTGCAATCTATATTGCTCAATTTGATATTGTATATAATGATAAAATGCAACAGATATCGTGTGATCTGCTACAATAACAACAACAGAAAGTAGTTTTTGATCTTACTTGTGACGATATTAATCTGACAACAAGATGGAGGATTGCAATCTATATTGCTCAATTTGATATTGTATATAATGATAAAATGCAACAGATATCGTGTTTGCTGCTACAAGAAAAACAACAGAAAGTAGTTTTTGATCTTGCTTGTGACAATATGAATTTGACAACAAGATGGAGGATTGCAATCTATATTGTTCAATTTGATATTGTATATAATGATAAAATGCAACAGATATCGTGTTTGCTGCTACAAGAACAACAACAGAAAGTAGTTTTTGATCTTACTTGTGACGATATTAATTTGACAACAAGATGGAGGATTGTAATATATATTGGTCAATTAGTTTTGTTTATAGTGATAAAGTGATAAAGTGCAATAGATATCACTTGGAATGCAACGAGATCAAAACTGGAAGCTAGTCAGGACTTCGTTTTGTGAAGCATTTCTTGGAATAATAGATGCAAGCATGCAAAATACATTGGTCATTTAATACTGTTATCTTGATAAAGTGAAATAGATATCGCTTTTCCGTCTACAAGTGCAAAAACAGGAACCCTGTTATGATCTGGTTTATGAAGATACTATTGGATAACGAAGTGGGAGATTTGAATGTGTGTTGCTTAGACAATATTATTCCTAATGATAAAGTGCAACAGATATTACTGATAATGGTACAAGCCGTTTTATATAGTATAACTTGTTTGGAGATACACACTGTACTTATTTAATGTTACGAGTGTCAACAAATTGGAATTTGGACTTCAATTTGAGAAGGGCCAATCCAACGATCTGCTGCTTTCTCACCAAACCAGGATGGCTTCTTCCCACCTTTCTTAGCCTGCGTGCAGACTCTACTGATTCCCTAAAGAAAAGTGAGGGAGGAACCTCACTTTTCTTTAGGGAATCAGTAGAGTCTGCACGCAGGCTAACCTTTCTTTGTTACCAAAATAAATGATCCTCTGAATCTTACATCATTATACCCATTCTTCAAGACTAAACGTGTGGTTGCCCCAAGTGCATTTACTGCTTGCTCGGCTTGTGTTGTCATTCCGTGGCAACCCTGACCATGTGCAGAAATGAGAACAATATTGCCATGCTCAATCGAGTTTATGTATTCTGTCATTCTCACTGTATCTTTTGACCCGTTTATATCGAAAGCATCTGAGTTGATTACATCTCCGCTTGTCCCAGACAGAACAACGACATTATATCCTCGCTTGTGTTTTGAATAATCGATTTCATCAACTCTGATCATTGATCTAATTATACCAGGATCGTCAAATCCAGCGGATAATGTCTCGATTTTGATAATTTTATCTGCGGATAGAAGTTATTTAAAATTGTGTTAAAAATCTTGGCAAGCATAACGTGAGCGCCTATGAGAAGTGCAACAGCATTGCTTCAAGTCAACGTAAAACATATCTATTTAATATTTTTAATCCGAGAGTGTGTTTCTCATCCCCCGCTCCCTAAACGTTTACAATTAGTACCCAAACAATGACAGCTATAATAGTTAAACTCCTTGACTGTCATGGAAATAAACCTTATCTCACCTGGGAGTTTTGAATCGGTCAATACCTGAGGGGGGGGGGGGTTAATTGAACTCCCTCCCATTTTTTATTCGCTGTTATAGTATAGCTAACGTATTTTAACTTGGGAATGTAATTGACCTTGATGGAAGGAATCAAAATTACATGATTAATTCAAATTAACTCTAATGTTGCAATCAAAACAAGAAGAACTTAAGTTATAATTTTCATGATTATCAGTATCCTAGTAAAATAAGAGAATGAGGCCCTTTGTTGATTTATATGTGGCAAATTGAGTTAGATATTATCAAATACATTTAGACTTGGATATGGAAATCTTGCAATTGAAGCTTTACTACAACTTTTATTGTATGGCAGTAAAGATTTTCCTATTTCACTAAATAGACAAATTCTTGAGCTAACGCTACATTTTATCCATGAAACTGGTTGATTCGAGTGAATTCCTGTAGCCACTTAACCATCCCTTCATAAGCCACCCGTTTTTGTCCCATAGTTAAAGTAGTTTCTTTTCCTTTATAATCTTTATTTTATGGACTCGGGGTAGGCACAGCCTTTTGCTCCCTGGGGTTGATCGTCCTGGTAGTATTGTAGAGTAATTTTATGAATAATGTAGCGGGTGTCCCAAAATGATGTATTATTGTTTGATTGCTTACATGTTCATAACCAATGAACCGATTTTCAAAAACTTTGTTTTATTTGATTGCCTAAAGACTAAATTGTATTTTAAGATTTTGATTGCGGTTTTACCACGGCGTTTTCATGTCGAAAAGAAGATCGACAAGCTTGCTCAAATTCAAGCCTTAGATGGCACTTTTTTTTTTTTTTTTTTTTTTTTTGAAAGAAACGGCCTATTTGTCCAGTCAACATTTTGGATGTGATACAAAGGCTGAACTCGTATTCGTATTCTCTGAACACATTATTAACTAAATTCGTATTCTCTGAACGACATGTATTCTCTGAGCGACATATAAGTTCAGCCTTTTGTAATCACATCTAAAATTTTGACTGGAAAAGAAGGCTATTTCTTTTTCATGCCTTCTAAGGCTTGAATTTGAGCAGGTTTATCGATATTCTATTCGACATGAAGAAATCAGCCTAAACCACAACCAACATCTCAGAATACAATTTAGCCTTTCGGCTATCGGATGAAATAAAGATCTATAAAATCGGTTCATCGTTTATGGACATATAAGCAATCAAACAATAATACATCATTTTGGGACACCCAGTAGTGCGTAATTTGTATTGTAAATTTTATTTGGAATATATTGTATATAAAAAAAATACATGTATAGGCATGATATTGATAATATTTGAGATTAGTATCGGAAACACTTAAAAAAGTTAGAATTAAACAATTAAAATCAGAAGATAAAATTGCAAGGCCGTTTGTTTGCAATATTAATGCCTATTACCAAATGCTCAAGTTTTGACAATGGCAACAAAGGAATCATTGAAATGCTTCTTATCCGTTTCTCTGTCCTTGAATCTCAGTTGCAGGGATATAAATATTTATATAAACAACAGTATACCATTCGATATGTATCGATGATTGCTTTCAATTAATATATGATCTGTTTTCATGGAAATGTCATTAACCAGAATTTTTCTCCTCTTTCTAAATTTTGTCAACCTGAATATGATTTGGAAGGACTGAACATGAAGTTAGAATTGATAACCGTCGCAATCTTGGTTCTTCGATTTTTGGTGAAGCAACTGTTCCCTCTGCCAAAACGTCAAGTTCTTACATCTACTTTATCTACATCTGATGATATCAGCACATTATCGATTCGATGACTTCGTAAATCTTTATGAAGTCATATCTCTACTTGATTAGTAATTTTGCATGGTAAATCACGAAATGATAGCAAACATTGAAGGAGCTGCGTGATTATTGACTAGACATCTTTGAAATGAATCTAATCGTCATTAATTTGTTATCTAATACATATGAGACAAAATTGTCTGAATGAGGCTATTGGAAACTGTATAATAAAGCTTTCAAGCAGGTGTCTAGATTGACCGGTTTTGCAAATAACTCACTTTCGCAACAAATTTCAAAACAACTAAGTGATGCTATTTTTGGAATCTCTTCTGCTCTATTGCGGCACAGTGTATGTTTCATTGGCATGGCTTTTATATTTGCTGAAATAGTCAGACACTTTACCGGATGAATATTCATCAGACACTTTACCGGATGAATGTTCGGACGGATTGATATTCGCACGGATTGAATTCCGTACGGACAGGTTTCCTGTGCATACGAAACGTAGCTATCGACACGAAAATCAACGAGGCTATCGATACTAACTTTAGTCCGCCTACGAATGTCCGCTAGGTAGAAAGAAAGCCTGATGAAAGTTAGCACCGTACCGTGTAAACGCTTTGTAGGGAAAATGGCCGAGCTGCTTGTGACTGAATTTAAGCTCGGCTGATTGCGTTCTAACTCTGGATAGGTGACGCCTTGGAAGCCTGACCGCGCAACTCACCTCGTTGTCCTTCGATAGGGACTTTAATCTATGGGTCCCAAGCCTGGACGTGGCATGCATAATTGGCCTAAAATAGGCTTTAAATAGATAGAAATCCTTTAAGCTCACTTAAAGTAAATCACTTAAAAAGCCACTTTTGCCGTGCGAACGAATTCCCAATGTTATTGCCGTGCTAATTAGCTCACTCTCGCTGCCAGGAGCCTTAGCAACTGGTAGGTTAAAATGTTTCGCTTGGCGACAAACAGCTTGATCGTTCTCGTGCAAACGGGAAGTCAAACTAATCTGGTACAGTGGAATCAAAACATGTTGTAGTTTACAAAACATGTTCCGAGGGAATAATCGTCCACTAACATGTAATAAATATCGAATGGCTAAGAGTCTTCTCATTTCAAGTCCTAAACTTGAGTTAATTTTCTTCTCAACGCAAAATCAATATGGTGAGTCAAAATGAAACAAGTTATTTTACTTGGGGGCCTCTTGAAAATTAGTTTTGTTGCCACACTCATTGTCTTTTCAAATATTTAAGAAATTAAAAGATTTATGGATTCCAACAATCCTTAGATTTTATAGTTGACCTTCTCCTGGCACTCCATGTCAATACATGGATGGCTTATCATATCAAATATTTTAGTCTTTGATGAAAATTGTTAATTGGCTTAAACTCCTTCAAAGAATGACCAGCAAATTACCCAGCAACCAGGGAGAAAACCTTTAAATCCTGCAAGAGAAACAACAAATTAACCTGACATCCTGAGAGAAGAGCAGAAAAATAGCGTTTCGTCCCACACTAGTCGGTTTGGTTCATGTGAGGGATAAATTCAAGATACAAAAACTGATTTAATACAAAAAGAACAAAAGGAGATGCAAAGCCATGTGACAATAGCACCCTAGCCAATGAATGGCTTAACTCAAAGAAGACCCACCAATGTCCAAAGCCTTTGGCTCCTTGACTGATAACAGAATTTACATTCTGAACAAGTAAACCTGTATAAATATTACTTATTATTATTATTATTACCAAATCAAAATAATCATACGGCGAAAGCTCTCTTCCTGTCGACAAAGAGAATGGCCTCAAATGTCATCTTAAATGACATACCTTTATGCCAAATTCTTGCATCTTGATTCCCCAACGGCAGTTCTTCTCCAACTGCAACGATGCCGTTTTTATTTGATTTGACATTCTCTGCAACTTTGCAGCAAGATTTTTCTTTACTGCATTTGTGAAAGCTTTCATCGATGACATTTTTTGTATCTTTAGCATCATCTCTACTTGGGTCTGCTTTTGCAACGTGATCCCTCATCATAAAGAAAGTTCCACGGTTTATACTGTTGTTTGCCTGATAAAAGTTGATAAAGGAGGTCGCGGCAAGAATCAATACCAAAATTGCGTTTGCCATGTTCCTTTCTCTTCGAAGATATCCTGAAGATATACCCGCTTCGAATGAAATGATAATCGAGGTTAGAATATATCTACAGCGTTTACCAACGATGGCTATGTAGTAATTTCCAAAACCCTGCTTGACACTTGACTTTGGAATAGTTTAAAGGAAGACATTAAACACAAAAGCATTTTACCTTTCAAGGAGACACTAAAAAGATTTAGAGCATCATTAAATAGTCTTAATTTTGTAAAAGGAACTGGTCAATTATTGAATAAAGACAATAATTTTATATATAGGTAGCTTTTGATATGGACATGGACATACTTTTTCTTTTCGTTTTAATCAATATTAGTTTTAACTACTTCAATCTTAGTTATTTTACTTATAGCAGGTACACATCAGCTGCAAGCTGCCAGTATCATACCTGCTTTAACAAAAAATATATGTATNGGTCTTCACCACACGCTTAATTTCTGAATTAAACATCACAAAGGCTTGCTTGGATTTCCTTGGATTGATGCAAGGATGGGGTATAACTCACACATATCTTTCATGTCCCTTATTATTCGTTCATTATTCATGCCGCAACTTTATTTACTATCATTTCAAACAACCTGTAGATCAATTCTAAATGTAATCAATTTTTAATAAACCTTATAATGCTGAATTACTCTATCAGCAAGTGTACACTAACTTTAGGTATTTACCCCCGTACTCTGGATCATTCTATCCCGGTGATTTCTCAGGTAAAAGAAATTATGTAAAATCTGTTCTTGCACAGGATGTGAATTTCCTCGGTAAGAAATTGTATATTAAACGAATTTCCTCGGTGCAAAGGTCCTTGTTCGTTACCGATATTACAAAACCAAAATTATGATTTATCAGTCTAAGGCTATGTTAGATGTGAATATTTTTTGATAAAATTCCTCATCTTTTAGACCCAAAAAAGAAAAAAAGCTGATTCGTTGGTATGAGAACGAGAATAACACGTTCAATCCTGTTCCATGATTTATTGCAATTGTCTGTTTAAGAAATAGATCTTGAATTTCAATGGCAAGTAAATCATGGACCAAAAACTGAACACGAGACTCTTGTTACCACGCAAACCCTTACCAGCATATTTCTTTATTTTTGGAAATATAACAAGAATGATTTTAGAAGACAAAGTCTGTACATCTAAGTTTTGTCCTTGACTGATAGGTTAATATTGTAAATATCAGCAGCGTACGCTTTTTATGCCACACCCCACCAAATGTCTTAACTTTTCTTTACTAATTCGGTAGGCGAAATTTCATTGTTTTCTTCACTCGCAGTGTCTTATTTTATTTCGATCTCTCGTCGAGGTACCGAAACGGGGGTGTGGCTATGATGGAAAGAGATTTGAAAACTGTTTCATATACCTACGAAGAGCGTCTTAGCAGTACATTTTAGCCGACTTATGACTGAAATGAGTGTGATTATTAGCACATGATTCATATAGATGCAATTTGCGAAATTCAGACAAAGTATAGTCTTGAAGCGAGAGAAAAATGATCCACGCAGTTTTCGTATTGGTTCTTGTTGCTATCTCCTACATTAGCATTTATGATGCATGCAACAGCCCACAGTATGGGAATTTTTTTGCTATGAGGGATGGCTTTGCAAAAACAGACCAAAACAGTGGTGATACAACAAGTATTATTGATGAAAGCTTCCACAAATGCAGTAGCGAAAAGTCTTGCAGCAAAGTTGCCGAGAATGTAAAAACAAACACGTACAAGACTGTTGCAGTTGGACAACAATTGCCGGTCGAGAAACAAGATACGAGAATTTGGAGCAAAGGTATGTAGGAACAAACGAAATGGGGTAGGGGGCAAGGTTCCTCATTTTATCAAGTTGAAAGGACAGAAATATCCCACTAATGGTTTGAAAAGGTCAACAAGAATTCTCAAGGAATTTCTCATCTCTTTTCTCATTCCTCATTGNACAGTGGTGATACAACAAGTATTATTGATGAAAGCTTCCACAAATGCAGTAGCGAAAAGTCTTGCAGCAAAGTTGCCGAGAATGTAAAAACAAACACGTACAAGACTGTTGCAGTTGGACAACAATTGCCGGTCGAGAAACAAGATACGAGAATTTGGAGCAAAGGTATGTAGGAACAAACGAAATGGGGTAGGGGGCAAGGTTCCTCATTTTATCAAGTTGAAAGGACAGAAATATCCCACTAATGGTTTGAAAAGGTCAACAAGAATTCTCAAGGAATTTCTCATCTCTTTTCTCATTCCTCATTGCAAATATTTAATGCAATGGCATGCATGTTCTAATCTACTTTCAAATTTACCGGACCAAACTCGGCCGCTCAGTTTTGAAATTATCACGGATATTCTAAAAAAAAGCCTCTTGAAGCCAATTAAACATGCTGGCAATAAAGCAATACAGTTTTAAATATTATTGCTTTGATATTAAGGGAGGAGTGGCCTTTCTAATAGGGATTCTTTTTTACTCATCCTAACGGGTTTATTTGATCAAACGTCCAATAATTTTTTGGGACACCGTTTACTCTTGGCAATTTCTCATGTAATGCCTTGATCACACAATGCCTCTTGATTCAAATATGTTATCTATCTACAGTAAAATCTCTCCAAATTGAGATATTATCAGCTGGATTCGAAGATCCTGGCGGAAAGAATTCAATCATAAAAGTTGATGGAATTGATTATTCTGCAAAAGGGAGAGGATTCCATGTCGTGGTTTTGTCTGGGACAAGCGGTGAAGTAATCAGCAAGGGATACTTCGGAGTTTATAGCTCAAGCGAAATAGACAGAATGACGGAATACATCAATCAAATTGAAAATGATCATATTGTTCTGATCTCTGCAATGGATGATGTTAGCGAATATATGACAACACTGTTAGAAGAGAGGATACATCTTGCTTTTGGGGCGACAACACGTTTTGTCTTGAAGAATGGAATTGATGATGTAAGATTCAGAGGATCATTTGCTTTGGTAGCCAAGAAAGGTGGGAAGAAGCCATTCTGGTTTGTTGAAAAAGCAGCAGATCGCAGAAAAGGCCCTTCTTGTATTGACGTCCAGATTCCAATTGGCGGGTACTGATAACATTAAATGATAACATTAAATGACAGCTTGGTGTCAAATGTAATTGCACATACCAATGCTCCATATAACCTTAGAGAGTGTACAAAATTAGCAGGCTCCACCATTATAGCTTCCAAATCTTTAAAGTGGTGTAAAAGGGTGGATGTAGAACTTTATACGCGTATCTTATCTACACAGTATAATTAGAAACCTCCATGTTGAGGGTTCCACTGATTCTATCACCTATTTCTCATACTCAAAAGACTTCAAAGAATTATTTAGCTACTTAAAGGGCCCTGGTAAAGATCAGTGCATTGCGCCTTTTCATCCTTGTTTACCTGTTATTACGAGTTTCTGCTAGCATATCGTTCTGCTGCTAGTTGAGCCCAGTTTCAGGAACATACCTTACAATCATGCACGAAAGGACTGATGTGCTCCTTTAATGGCTTGATCTTGGAATTATTGTCCAGCTTCAACTTTGAAGTCCAGATTCCAATTGGCTGGTACTGATAACATTAAATGACAGCTTAGTGTCAAACAATTTTGCACCTACCAAATGTACACAATTATCAGGATCCACAATTAT
>REGL01000625.1:102020-112317 GCA_004194395.1 Aurelia aurita complex sp. Pacific | reverse complement strand
TATTATTATTATTATTATTATTATTATTATTATTATTATTATTATTATTATTATTATTATTATCGAAATTAAGAACTGAAATTAATGAAAAATTAAGAAACTTCCCAATGGGTGACTGGGGGGTGACTTTTGGAAACAGAATAACACAAGATCTAATATTGCTCACATTTTATCAAGGCTATCGTTGATTCATACGCTGTGCCTTAAGGAATTGCTTAAGCCAAAAGTCTAAAGCTCTGGTTTGCAGGAAGAGGCAAATTTGAGCTTTCAAGATTAACATGTCTGCTCTCAAAGTACCAATATCAACAAACGAGGTAGCTATGTTCAAGTTAACTTTTGAGGAACATTTTTAGAGTGATTAGACATTGATTGAAGCAAAATCCACAGCGCTAGAGTCCACCAAATCCGTATACATTTTTTTAGGACACCCGGTAGAACATGTTGAGTATGATGAGGCTTTGACCCAGAAGTTGGCTTTGATGGCAATACAGCATCAATGAAAGATGATAGGTAATTTTTTAACAGCACCCTTGAGCTAAAAATGCATTTTTATTGAACATAAAGTTGATTCTCTCACATTCTCCTAAACTTTTTAAAACGAATTCACCGTTCCAATTTCAGCCAGTTGTTTAAAAAATAATAAGACAGTGTTTTTCATTTTCTTTTTCAAAAATTCAGTATCTCGATCTATTAAATGTGTGTTTCTACTTTGCGGGTCCATGTGATGTTGGAAGCGATGCTTTAGTAGCAACTTTGAATTATTTTATCAAAGAAGAACATAGGGCTCAAATCGTTCAAAAGGTCGGTGTAAAATTCCATTACAATTTTCTTTGAAATAAATGGCTTGGAAGGAACTTAGCATTTTTTACTGTAAATCTGCCGTAGAAATTCATTGATATCTTGATTAGTTTCAAAATGGCAAGCATTCAATAAATTTGAGACTATGACGTCATCAAATTTCTAAATCCTAAACTAGAAAAGCTACAGATTTTGCTTGCCACCATATTGTAGACCTTCATAAATCATGGTTTTCTTGATGGTTATATAATGTTTCCTCTATTAGTTTAGGAATTACGATGAGCTGGATTTTTTTCAAAATTTTCCATGAATTTTGTCAAAAATAATGAAATTGCCACCATTTTGAAATAATCAAGATATCAAAAAATGCCCACGGCAGATTTACAGCAAAGTACCATAAGTTCCTTTCAAGCCATCCAATTCAAAGAAAACTGCAAAAGAATTTCACACCGACCTTTTTAAAGATTTGAAAGATTTGAGCCCTATGCTTCAAAGAAGATGTATAAAGGTCAGGAAGAACAAACCTTTTAAGGAAGAACAAACCTTTTAATTCGAAGGTAAACAGGAACGATGATAAGCTCTGATTCTTTATATTCAGCTATCGACACTGGGATTTCATAGCTATGAAAGGAAGAGAAAACATCATCAGACATCTATGAGCAACAATTTACAGCGGGGATGGCTCAGTGGTAGCAAGCTTGACTACCAATCTAAAAGGTTGGCGGTTCGAGTCCCCGCCCTGCCGAGCCTGCTACAAAGTGCGAGGAGAGTCGCCAACTGTCTGTAATTCCAGGCTAAAGGAATCGCGAGGTGTGGTCACATCGAGAGGAAGGACCAGGACGCTGCTTCGATAAGCTTAGCTTCTCGGAATTCTCAAAACTGCATTCGGATGCAAGGTAGAAATATAGAAAAACACAATGGTTCTTCCGTGACTGGGAAAGAGATGAGATTCGAAAACATTTCCTGGTCTGTTTGGTTCAAACCAATTCAGTTTACATCACAAATATTTTACCCAACTGTACATTCAAAGAAACCGCAGTAATCTAAAGTCAGGACGATAGATGTCTGCATTATAGATGACNGAATCGCGAGGTGTGGTCACATCGAGAGGAAGTACCAGGACGCTGCTTCGATAAGCTTAGCTTCTCGGAATTCTCAAAACTGCATTCGGATGCAAGGTAGAAATATAGAAAAACACAATGGTTCTTCCGTGACTGGGAAAGAGATGAGATTCGAAAACATTTCCTGGTCTGTTTGGTTCAAACCAATTCAGTTTACATCACAAATATTTTACCCAACTGTACATTCAAAGAAACCGCAGTAATCTAAAGTCAGGACGATAGATGTCTGCATTATAGATGACAAAACTGGAAACTCTTACCATGCGCCCAAAAGCTAGACTGATTACATATTCGTAGTTATCACTATTGAGAGACTGATGGATGCTCAAACTGCGACTTATGGACTTTCACTTTGAAAATTAGGACCAAATTGCTTCCCTCGATTTCATGCCTGGACATGGAACGCATAGCAGCACTGTACGAAAAGTTGAGTGCTCCAGGAAATGGCGGCTGGGCCTAAGTTTCCGTCTAAAGCCTTAGTTGATAAAACACATCAAAATTCAAGTTTTCAGTGATGTCAGCCATGAACAAAAGCCACCCCACTAGTATCCAGATTAATGTTTCTTCAGCCCAAGAATTAACAAACCCTTTCACTGTCAACCAGAAGTACCAAATTTTGAAGGCCAATTAGCGACCATGAGCTTCACCGCAGCAATGAGAATTTCCAACTGCCGAAGGTTGCCTTGACTACGCCTCAGCCTTGTTTGTGAGCGCACAGATAAATAAGTGTCCTGGCCGCCTCAATTTCATTTCAAAGTCCATAAGTCCCAGTTTGAGTAAAATAATGTTATTGTTGCCGTTGTTGTGACAACTGGGACTATGTCGTGAGTCTACCCAAACGCATCAAGCAAAGCTCAACCATCAATGGCTCCATGAGAAAAGCTCACCCACCAAAGGGATTCGGGATTGGCAGGATCGCAATTTTGGCTAGAAGAACTCAATGGATCTTTGTAAAATCTTCCTTGCCCCACATATAGTGCAGTCGGCAGTTACAATCAAATAAAGCCTCACAAAAAAGAATATTTACACTATGATTAATGATAACAACACATTTACAACAAAGAACAAGACGAGAGCATATCACAAGTGCATATCTCCCCTGCAACCAAACGAGAAACGAGGAACAAAGAAAACACTAAATTGACAAACACATGACTAAAACGAGGAAAGGTGGGTCTTCTACTCTTACAAATTATTCGGTTACTGTAAAGGCTGAGCATGAAAGTTTGTTTTATGCTCAGAATTTATGTCTCGTTCAATTCCTACCCTGACCATCCCCCCCCCCGGGCAGCTCGGGGGTCAACAAAAATTCCTTGCTCAAATACCCGGGGGCCGGGGAAAAATTGACAGTCAAATGCCCGGGGCCAGGCACTGAAAAAATGCAATATTCCCAGTTACTGTATAAGCAAAAGCTCTTGTTGTTGCCAAATGCTACTCAAATGCCCGGAGGCCGGGGAAAAAATTTACGGTCAAATGCCCGGGGGCAGGGAAAATATTTTGTGCAAATGCCCGGGGGCGTCACGGGGGGGGGATGGTCAAGGGAGGAATTGAATTAGCACTGTTCCTAAAAATTCTTACAAAAACATGACATCTTGACATCGTGTTGCCTATGCAGAATATACGGAGTTAGGTACTGGGGCTCCAAATGTGCAGCAGTAAATGACCTTCACGCCACACCTCAGCGAACTATCATTACTCAACTGTTCAGTAAGAAATAAATGAGAGAACTTACACATAAATATCATCCCTGTCTGTCACGTGACTAAGTGCATCTCGTCGCTCGAATATCTTGTGAAATCTGTGACTGTAGACATCCGCAACGACTAACTACAACGAACAATATAACCACTGTAATATAAATGTCTCGTATTGCGTGTAGTATGTCATTAGGCACATGTAAACTAATAATTCTAACAATATACAAGAGTATTGTCTTCAACCAATTACATGGGCGTATTTTCAAAGAATTGCTAGTTGAATATAACAACAATGCTCCTACCATAACATTATTCAATCCTAGCCTTTAAAATCAAAGACATAATCACTATGACCTCCCTCGGCTGGTTTCAGGCCTGCAAGCATCTCAAGAAAGTAGAAATGCAATGAAAACCAACAACACATTACTGCTTTACCATTGCAAGAGTGATATGTTTGCCAATATCCCAGTAAGCCAGCCCTTAGTAAGAAGCCTTGTAGATACTTTTTGGGTACTATTTGTCTGACACAAATCAGAGTAGAAAGCGTAAGATGATACCCAAAAGTAGAAAAGTGATTTCATACCCAGGTATGTTCTGAAATTAGCAAGTCAAAAATATACACTGGATCTGAGCGGCATCATGTATTGAATACTAACCGCTTAAAGGATGCTCTCCATATCCAGCGTTTTGAGCGAGCGGCACTGCAACCATAATCGAGCGCGTTCCCTAATTTCTGGCATTAATCTCAATTTGATTTTGGCGCTCAATTTCTTCATTGGCCATGTTGCAAGTGAGATCGTGCACAATGTCAGTTTCTTGCAATGTGATTGGTTCTTTCGGTAGCGATCGCAAGCGTCTGCGATGGGAGTTGAACTTGTTCCTACTCCCAAAACACCCGAAGATTGGCTGCTGCGATCAAATTGATCGCTAGAGTTTCATTAACTGCGCATGCTCCTATTCGGTCACAGTGCCCGCGCGCTCAGAACACTGGATATGGAGAGCGGCCTTAAGAGTTGGCAAGGATCAATGAGCAGCCATGATTATATCTGATTGGTACGGAATTTCACTGCCTGTGACACTGCCTTCTTCATTTTTTTCTGATTTTAGCAGAAGATCTGCTGTTGTCAGTGCATTACGGTGATAGCTAAGAACAGTTTCTGCGCAAAAACTCGAAGATTTGTTTGTTAAGGTATTGATGTGATATAATGTGAGGGATATGATTAGGAGTGAGACTGCAACAATTGTATTTAAGTCTGTTAATAGTCTCGCGCCTGATTATCTTTCACACTTGTTTATTAGAAATTCTGATCACAATATTATCAGCCTTAGTCATTCCGAAACTGACTTGCTACTGCCATTCGTGAAAACTAGTAATGGGCAGAAAGCGTTTGTATTTCGTGGAGCGAAAATCTGGAATGATCTCGGCCGCGAGGCCAAGCAAGCTCCCTCTTTATCTTCTTTTAAGAACAAGATAAAGGGTTAATTGTAAATTCATTGTAATTAGTTGCAAATAAATTATTTATGATTGTAATTAGTATCCTTTTCTCGTAATTAGTTTCAGTAGATTTTTAATTTGTAAAATTTTTGGCACGGCCCCCTGAAAATCAATCATACTGACTGACGGGGCTACCATGGATAAATGATTTTAAAATGAAAAAATGAAAATGATGTACACAACAAAATTTAACATACCTTTGCTGCGTCAGCTCCTGTGAGTCTTGAAACAGCGATAGCTAGATCATTAATTGTACCAACCTTCGGCACTGTTGCTTTCATCTAGGAAAAAAAGAATCGGCTGAAACTTATCTACATTACCATACAAAACAGAGCATAGGGCTCAAATCTTTCAAATCTTTAAAAATGTAAATGTAAAATGCTATTCCATTTTTCTTTGAATTAAATGGCTTGAAAGGAGCATATGATACTTTGCTATAAATATGCCGTGGACATTTTCTTAATATCTTGATTTTTTCAAAATGGCGGCAATTTAATTATTTTGAAAAAGTTGATGGAAATTTTTGAAAAACTTAAAATCATCGTAAATCCTAAACTAATAGAGGAAAAATGATATAACCTTAGGAGAAAAACATAGTTTATGAAGGTCTACAATCTGGTGGCAAGCAGAAATCTGTGGCTTTTTTTGTTTAGGATTTAGAATTTGATGACGTTACAGCCTCAAATTGATAAATGCCGCCATTTTGAAACTAATAAGATACCAATAAATTTCCACAACAGATTTACAGCAAAAATCCCTAGGTTCCTTCCAAGCCATTCATTTCAAAGAAAACTGTAATAGAATTTTACATCGACCTTTATAAAGATATGAGCCCTATGTTTACAAACAGCACGTTCAAAGGAACCAAAGCATACATACCCATGCTATCCTGAAATATACCTTTTTATTTGCTAGAAAGAGGTTTGCATCGAGGGTCCAAATCTGGTCAAGTTTGGGAGGGAAAACGAAAGCACGACCCCCGTTCTCATTGGATACACTGCTAGCTGTGGCATGAAGTTGCTTCGGATCTCAACACTTTTCAGAGAGTTTGTTATCAACTATTTTGTGCAAAGTAAGTTAGCAAATGCTTAGTTTACACACAGGCAAGTGTTATTGGTCTTTTTTCTTTGTTTCTCGTTATTTTCAGTCATTTTTAGCTGACTCTTCTTTCCTTTGAATAAGAACGGTTGAAAACGCAAACTTCAATTTGCAAAGTCACAAAATGAAATCCTTGTATGATCGCACTTTGCTTTGAAACTGTTATGCAGCAAAATTAGCTAACGATGAATGAAAATAATAAGAAACAAGGTCAGAAGGCAAATAAAACTTGTCACTGTATAAACTGGGCCACTCTTAAGTCAATTTGAGCAAAATTTTCATGTATAATTTCTTTATTTTAAGTTGGCGACCATAATAACTGAACAGCTAATTAAAGCCAACTATGCGCAAAGAAAACCTATTTTACATAACTTCTAAAATCTAAAATCTAATTACAAATTCAAACTAAATATAGCCAAGATTCTTGATATATGTCTTGCAAAGCCATAGTTATTGGTCAACTCGCTTGAGATCCAGAGGAACCTCTTGCCATAGCTAGCAGGTATCTAACAAGAGCGGGGTCATGCTTTCATTAACTTTCTCAAAGTTTACCTCTTTTTTAACGAGTAAAAAGGTCTATTGACACACGGAGGGAACAACATTCTTAAAGTATTTTGTTTACAAAGCTATGAATTACAAAACTTTGAAGCAAGAAAAGCTAAGCTGATGTTGAAAAGCACACGTCCTTGAAATAATCTGAAGAGGACTTTCTCACATTTTGCAATGTTATCAACTAAATTTTCTCACTTAGGATTTGAAACTGTATAATCAACGTTCCAACTACAGTACCTAAATCTGTTTACTTCATGAAATTGCTTTAAAAGCCTTTTGACATCTTTGTATGGGGCACAAAACGTTTCAGGAATTCACAATTTCAAACAAAACGAAAAAACAAAATTTCAGGAAAGTTTATCTTCATTTCAGAGTCTTTTCTTTTAGTTTTACGTCTTCTCTTGAAGAGGATAGCTTTTGTATCATTGGTTCCATGTAACAAATTTGATAAAAAAAGAGCCTTTGGCTACTTTGAATAGGGAGGAATTCCAGAAATTGTGGAATGCTGACCTTGTAATAATCTTACACCTGTTCAATTATACTTAGATTTTACGATAAACGTGCATACAATTAATTGATTTCTCTTCAGCCATATTATGGCCAAATTTATTTCATTTCATGCTGAAAATTTCATCTCTAAACCATACTGTTTCTGCTTAGAATTCAAAAGGTCGGTTTTTAAATAGCAATTGTTTTTACTTCATGTTTGGTATAATAATATAATAATAATATATGAATATATATACAGGATAAAAAACACTTCAGCGAATCATCGCTGTTATCAATGTGCGTCCTGTTAAAAATAAACATAAATCAACTGAAAGTCATCAAAAAGTTCATATTTACAATTTTTTTCAATGAAATAAAAAGTTGAAAATATTTACAAATGGTTCCTTGAGCTGAGTAAAGTGTTCCATTTAACTAAAATAGTCTTTGAGGCTTTTCTCGTATTCAGTAGCATTTTTCATTTCCGAACTGTGGCCCCAGAAAGAGAAAAATGTTTTTCACCCCTGGTGATAAACTTTGCCTGGTAAGGAGGGTTGCAGCCCTCCACGCCCCTATGCCTCCTACCCCTACGGATTTGGAAAGGCTGCCAATTTGAAGGGTAAACTTCAAAGCAAAAATGACCTCTGTTCTCAAATTTACGACGGTACTGCGATTTTTTTAAATCATTGATCAAGGACTTACCAGAACAGGTTTTCTTTCTGCTTCCAAGGGCACAAACACAACATTCAAACTTCTTTCTTTGTTTACAGGTAGTGGTAATGAAAGATAGCAAAATGGATCGAATGTCACTGAAATCTGAAATGAGAAATGAAATTACAATTTCCAATTGGTGAAGGTGAATTGAAGTTGCGTTTTTCATTGAGATAAGGCAGAAAGCTTGGGAAATGTTGGTCGCTGTTTTAAGCCTGTTTTGAAGATTTCTCGAAAGGGCTTTCTGGAGAAAATTCCTCATAATTTCAGAACGAAGAGGCCGATTTCAGTCAGTGAAATGTTGTTGTCCATTTCAACATGTCTGCTGTTAAATGGTACGTTTTCCAAATATCATCATCTTGATATTCAGGGAATGGTTATTGTTCAAAAAGGGATTCATTTTTTGACTCACCCGGTAGGTGCGATCTGGCTCATGAAGTTTTTGGGGTCACCCAGTAATGGTTCTTTGTAGCATAGGGCTCAAATCTTTCAAATCTTTAAAAGGTGGGTGTAAAATTCTATGACATTTTTCTTCGAATTGAATGACATCAAAGGAACTTATGGTACTTTCCTGTAAATCTGCTGTGGAAATTTTTTGATATCTTGATTTTTTTTTCAAAATGGCGGCAATTTGATTATTTTTGAAAAAAATCATGGAAAATTTTGAAAAAATATAAATCAACGTAAATCCTATACCAATAGAGGAAACATGATATAACCTTCAAGAAAACAATAGTTTACGAAGGTCTACAATATAGTGGCAAGCAGAAATCTGTAGCTTTTCTGGTTTAGGATGTAGAAATTTGATGACGTCATAGCCTCAAATTTGATAAATGCCGCCATTTTGAAACTAATCAAGATATCAATAAATTTCCACGACAGATTTACGGCAAAAAACCCAAAGTTCCTTTCAAGCTATTTATTTCAAAGAAAACTGTAATAGAATTTTACACCGACTTTTTTTAAAGATTTGAGCTCTCTGTTCAGTGATGGATTTTTGTAAGCTTACCTTCGAGCAAATAGGACAGACGACAGTTGATTTGAATAAACCATGAAAAAGATCGACAATGATTGAACAATTTCGTAGGTTATGATTTGACCAAGCTTCCTGTGCTATTTCCTAACAGAAAGAGAAACAAACGTTAAGGCAAGGAAAAATGTAACTTGGAAAACATTGGATGACTGGGCTTCTTGCCAGAATACCCTGTGCATATAACTGGGAGAAATAGTGTTTGGCTTTATCCATGTAGTCTTGTTGCTGTTAACAGGAAGAAAAAGAAGAGGGACAAAGAATGAACAAAAGTGAATAAAAAAATTGCTAGCTACGAGATCATTTCGCTATATTTTAATATTTAATCAAACGCCGAACAATTTTTTGGGACACCCTGTACTATATGGAAAGATTTTTATATCAACATACAGGTTGTCCCAAAAAAATTGTTCGGCGTTTGATTAAATATTAAAATATAGCGAAATAATGAACGAGCCCCATGATAAGATAACCATATTGCTGAGATTTTGGTTTAGAGAGGAGGGGCTTATTAGAGAGGGGGATTTAATAGAGAGGGGCTTAATAGAGAGGGGACTCAATATAGCTTTTACGGTATATGAAGACTCTTACTTATAAGTTGATGGCTGGTGGAAAGTTAAGGTCCAACGTCATAAGGAAATAAATAACAGAAGAGAAAATGGACTTGAAGTGCCTACTGGGCAAAACATGTACTTACTTTGTTAAGGGACCAAAGCAAAGTATATATTGAGGAGATATTGGTAAAATTTGTTTACTTAAAGATAGATACTATAAGAGGCAGATGCAAAAAACGGAAACTTTTCTTAGCACACTGAGGCCTTTCAATCTTATGTTATCATCAGAGTGTGACTAACTAAAACGATCAAGAAACTATATGTATATAAATTGTAGTCTGACTATTTGACATTGGTATGCGTCAAAGATTAAATTTGATGTCCTGTGGCGAATTATGAAATCACGTTGAAATGATGAGCTATGAGTTTAGGGTGGCATGTCCAGCTTTGAAAAGCTTGCTTTCGTAGTGCAATAAAAGTTTAGGGTCTGTAATTGTCATAAAAACAAAAACTTTGAAAAAAGGTTCTTTGAGCGAATTATTCGCCTTTCCGCATTCAAAAACGTGCTTTGGAAAATTGCATGACGATTTACCAGTTCTGCATTCGGAAATATGATTGTTCATTCTGTTTCGTAAATTTATGGTTTGACCGATGTAAGTGGTACTATTAGTAGTTCCTTCGCATGAATTGCAGGATAAAAAATAAACGACGTTTATGCTATGGCATGAGATTTGGCGTTTGATTTGCCATGTTGT
>REGL01000625.1:68539-94522 GCA_004194395.1 Aurelia aurita complex sp. Pacific | reverse complement strand
GGGTTGGAGGTAGGTTCATTTAATGAACGTGTTGAGCATCGGGTGCAGGAGGGGGGGGGGGACGCTTAATCAAGGATTTACTGTAAAAGCAAAATGACACTACCACGTGACCTAAAAAGAGTGAAACTTCTTCAAACATCATCAAATTTGTTCATACCACCCATTCAAATCCTTTGCGTACATTTGTGTCAAGAAACAAATAACTTTCCTCCATACTGCAAAGCCTTGAAATGGCTTTTAAGTTATGGCAATTTAGGCTTCTACATGCTACCTTAAGAAATTACCATCAAATTGACCCCAACCACCTCTTAAGTCAAATCCTACTGTCTTTGACAAAGCTCTTATGTCATCTGGCACCCCTTCTGATCCTTTTTCAAACCAGGGGTAGAAAAAATAGCGGACCATAGCACCAATGGTCCCAGAAAGTTTTTCAGGTTATCAGAAAGAAACGAAAGAAGAATGAAAGGGAGAAGGAAAAGGGATTCTGAAAGGAAAATGAGTAAAAGCGGAAATCAATTTTCTGACGCAATGTACGTAAACATCCCAAATTTTCTCTTTGCATTTCAAACTAAGTCTCTGGAAAATTTGACGTTGTTCACCCAAAGGAAGCCACGGTTTCCAACACTATTTTCAGACAAAGGAAGTTTGAGTCACTGTTTATGACTCAGAAAGTAGTGAGCTAAACTATAGACTAGAATTTTGAATTCTCTTCCAAATGAAATAAAGTCATCCAAAAATGCATATCATTTCAAAATTCTCATAAAAGATTGGTATTTTGAAAATCAATGCGCCTGCAACGCTTGCAGTCAATAAGTTCCATAATGCAATCTCTAAAAATTACTTCATGTTAGTGTACATTAGTGCTCACACTATCGTAAAACTAACATTAAATAAGGTATTATTAATATTATTTCATTAATAAAGAGTAACCAAAATTGCCAAACTACAATTTAAAATGGTGACTATAAACTGATAATCAATATTCAAAATCTTTTAAATGTATTATATATCATGAACTCTCACAAAGTGAACCTTTTTGGCACATTTGGTTTTCGCAGAAATATTTTCAAGAGTCTTTTTGGTCCCAGGAATTAAAATCTTTTTTCACCCCTGTTTCAAACATTGAAAAATTAAAAAAACGACGCTACTGCCTACTCTTGCAGTATCTAATTGATTTTGGTATCGTTGGTAAACAACGGACCTGCAGTTTTTGAAGCAACCACTCTTTCTTGTGCCATAAGGAGCAATCGCTTGTAAGGTCAACTCAAACAAGGTCTCAAACAGCATAGCTTCCAAATCTTTAACTCGGGGTAAAAAGGTGGGTGTAAAATTCAATAACCTATTTCTTCTGATTCAATGGCTTGTAAAAAACTTTAGATACTTATTTATAATTCTACCGTTGGATTTTTCAGAAGTTTTGAATATTTTTTTAAATAACAGCGTATCTTATATTTCAACTCATTTGAGGACGTGACGTCATCAAATTTCTAAATCATAAACCAGAAGAGTGACAGACTTTTGCTTGATACCATATTGAAGGCATTCATAAACTATGGTTTTCTTGGAAATTACTTCATGTTGCGTCAAAGAGTTTGGAAATTACGATGGTTTTAAGTTTTTTTGAAAATTTTCTAATTCAGAAAATATTGAAGATTAGATAAAGTTTCTTTTAAGTCATTCATTTCAAAGAAATAGGTCACTCAATTTTGCACCAGCCTTTGTAAAGATTTTGAACCCATGCTCTCTCAAACACTTAAGTTAAGTTGAAGCCTATCATATGCAACAATATAAATGAGGTAGTCTGTTTTACAGCTCTTCCACAGCTGTTGCACAAACGGGCGCACTTCGTCATTTTTGGAGCACTTTTTATGAAAACCACTTACCAAGAAAGTACTTCACTAACGGAGCAGTATTACTCAAACATTGCAATGAAGAATTCATGAAACATGTGTTGCCAAGGTTACTTAGACCACATTGTCCTGATCTGCTCATTGTTCCACTACCGGTACTCGATGTCCGCCTCCTTCTCGCATCATCATTGAAACTCCCGTACGAGGTTGATCCATATGACATGCCATAACTAAGGTGTAACGAAACAGACATTCAAAAGAGAATGATTGATTAGCATATAGGGCTCAAATCTTTCAAATCTTTAAAAAGGTGGGTGTAAAATCCTATTCCATTTTTCTTTGAATTGGATGGCTTGAAAGGAACTTATAGTTTTGCTGTAAATCTGCAGTGGAGATTTTTTGACATGTTGATATTTTTTCAAAATGACGGCAATTTAATGATTTTTGAAAAAATTGATGGAAAATTTTGAAAACATCTAAATCATCGTAAATCCTAAAAGAAAGGACGAAAATCATATAACTCTCAAGAAAACCATAGTTTATGAAGGCCTACAATTGGTGAAAACCAGAAATCAGTATCTTTTCTGGTTTAGGATTTAGAAATTTGATGACGTCATAGCCTCAAATTTAATAAATGCCGCCATTTTGAAACTAATTAAGATATCAATAAATTTCCACGGCAGATTTACAGCAAAAACGCGAAGTTCCTTCCAACCCATTTAATTCAAAGGAAACTGTAATAAAATTTTCCACCGACCTTTTTAAAGATTTGAGCCCTATGTTTGATTGATTGTTGAGAAGATACCAAAAGATATAATAACAATAATTTCCTAGTAGTAGTGCTACTATGCTGGTCATAAAGTAGACTTGCCCCAAGTCTATCTCTTCAGTCTGTCTTACCGTTCCCTTTACGGTAGTTCCTGGATCCGCCATTCCAACATTCCGTCGAGAGAATGGCGAATGCAGGAAATGGCGGATCCAGGAACTACCGTAAAGGGAACGGTAAGACAGACTGAAGAGATAGACTTGGGGCAAGTCTAGTCATAAAGCAACGAAGCAGCATTTCAGCTCATTTAAAGGAATGACAAACACGACCAAATTCATAAAAACTTGATAATGAGAAGTTGGACATTAAATGCCAAGGGAAGGGACAAGCTGTCTTAAAACTTCTTTCGATTTACATTAAAGTTCCTGAAGAATCTAGAAGAACCCTTCAGTTAGAAAATCTCATATCCTTTATTACAAAACATGAATCACACTTGCAAGAGGTAGTTCCAACAAAATTATAACCCTCATTTCATTCAGCCTCAGAGGAAATCAGGCTCATTTCAAATTTCTGCATGGCAGAATAAAATATGCTGATTAGCTGTGTAGTTCTTGTCCATAACAAGGACAGATTTTGTAACACAATAGCATGAGTTGCTTTTGATTGATACGTCACATCAGTTATCTTGATTACTATCCTAATCTTTCGAATTTACCCTTCTTCAAGCTTGATTGGTGTCGGTTCTACTGATATTTTTGTGCTTGATAACGGGCGATGCTCGAAACGTTGAGCATAGTTCAATTCATATCAAAGTGCTCATATTTCACTTCATTTAATTGCTGGTCTTTGTACTGCACTAGACGCAACAAGAGGAATTTTTTGATAGATTTTAGTGTCCTTGTAAGCAGAAGAATTTCAAAAGTACTTTAGGCAAGCATAGGGCTCAAATCTTTCAAATCTTTAGAAAGGTGGGTGTAAAATTCTTTGACATTTTTCTTTGAATTGAATGGCTCAAAGGGAACTTATGGTACTTTGCTGTAAATCTGCCGTGGAAATTTTTTGGTATCTTGATTTTTTTTCAAAATGGCGGCAATTTGATTATTTTTGAAGAAATCATGAAAAGATTTTGAAAACAATTCAAATCATCGTAAATCCTAAACCAATAGAGGAAATATGATATAACCTTAAAAAACCATAGTTTATGAAGGTCTACAACATGGTGGCAAGCAGAAATCTGTAGCTTTTCGGGTTTAGGATTTAGAAATTTGAAGACGTCATAGCCTCAAATTTAATAAATGCTGCCATTTTGAAACTAATCAAGATAACAATAAATTGCCGCGGCAGATTTATAGCAAAAGCCCTCAGTTCCATCCAAGCCATTTATTTCAAAGAAAACTGCAATAGAATTTTACACCGACCTTTTTAAAGATTCGAGCCCTATGTTCTTTAGGCACATTTGCCATTTACCTTGTGTATGCAGGAGAAGCAGGGGATCCAGCTGAAAACCCAGTTGCAGTAGAAGATGATTCCATTGGTGATGAAGATAGCTAAATAAAGCCATCACGAATTTAAAAATATGAAAAATAAAAATCGGAATGGTATACTGGGTGTCCCAAAAAAAAAACGCAACGGATTTGATCGGGACTAGCGACAAAAATCTAGGTCCAATCAATCCATAGCAATTTTTTTACATAATCCTCTATAGCTAACTTGAAGATAGATACCTTGATTGATGATATTGGTGCATTGAAAGTTGAAATATTAATTTTGAAAGCCCAAATTTGCCTGAATCTCCAAACCAGAGCTTGTGGCTTTTAGCCTAAACTGCAAACGCGCTATTTTGGGAAATCTCCTGAATTACCGTGAAATAGGAGAATATGCATCATTCCGAGGTTAATATTTGAATGGAAATTCTATCAAATTCATCAATTTTGTCCTGAAAAGACATCTTTTTTTTATACTTCTAAAGTTTCGAAAAGTTAGCATTGCATCCGTCTCATGAAAGAAAGAAATCCGCAAAGTAGTTTGTTTTGGTGTGAAAAATTAATTAATTCCTGCAATCTTCATGACTTTAATGAAATGTATTTTGTATAATCTTTCTTCGAATTATTACGAAACAAGAAATCAAATATACCCAAGGGAAATTATTCATGGATAAGATCCTTGAAAATACTCATTCATGCTTGGCTCTTTTGCAGGTGCACTATGATTGAAGAAATATATTCCTTTGCAAATTTTCCCTTCGGCATCGTTATGTTTGTCAATCGTTAGCTTTCAAATTTCAATTCAAATAAATGCCTAAACATGTGTGCCTTAGCATGCTCACACTACTACACTTTGTATATGACTGAGGGAGATTCCTCAAGCACGTTTTCAGTTAAGCCAAAACCCGAAACCTCTGGTTTGGAGATGGAAGCAAATTTGGACTTTCAAGATTGATATTCCAACTTTCCATGCAGCAATATCAACAAACGAGGTATCTATCTTCAAGTTAGCTATCGAGGATTATATCAAAAATTATTTGGATTGATTGGACCTAAATTCTTGTCACTAGTCCCAATCAAATCCGTTGCGTTTTTTCTTGGGACACCCGGTAGTAGTTGAGCACTTCAGGTGAAAAATGACTGCGTTCACACGATGCCGGCACATTTTGAAAACGGTGAAAAATGTGACTATAGCAAAATTTGAGCTAGCGTTCACAAGATACCGGCAAAATTTCGAAAACGCCAGACATTGTGACGGCAATAAACTCATTAAATAAGCTTTGCAAGCTCCATGAGAACGAGGCTGGATTTTCGTGCCAAAGCCAATCATCCTCTTTTCGAAAGCGTTGAAAAATGTTCCGTTTTCATCATTTTCGAGAGTTCACACGATGCCGTTTTCAAAATGTGCCGGTTAGGGTTCCATTCTCAAAATCTATCGTTTTCAAAATCTGCCGGCAAAAAATGTGCCGTTTTCGTGTGAACTGGAGGCCTATCCGTCATATTTTTCACCGTTTTCAAAATGTGCTGGCATCGTGTGAACGCAGTCTAAGAAGGTTCATTACAACATGCAAGTCTTGTAATATTAGTTCCTTCTGTCATGCTTCTTTTCATTGTATGTCTGATAATCGAAAACTTTTGGAGGGAAAAGTTTCAGACAAACAACTTCGGACAAAAAACTTTCGGATGCTTTTTTGAGAATTTCAGACAAAAAAACTTTCGGATAGACAATTTTTGCATAAAGCGAAAATATATGTTAAAGCAAGTTGTAATTATGTAATATTTAATCATGTGCAGATTAAACTAACTATATAGATACATAATATGCATGAAAAGCATTCAAAAAGCAGTTTTCAAGATTGCAGACGAACGAAAACAAGGTACCTTCATCGACTCTAGAACATTGTTACTGACAACTGCAATGTGGAAACTCACTTTGGAAGCAGGATTACCGATGCCAGTATGTCATTTTTTAATTAGTGGCATGGGAAAAAATTGTTTTTTCTATTTTGAAAGAATTGAAAACTTCGAACAATTAAGATTTCGAACAAGAAATTGTCCGAAAGTTTGATCGTCCACAAGTTATCGATTTTAATGTACACTTGCAGAAGCTTAATATACATGACTTTATGACCATTTGAAGCATCCTTTTTACAGGTTTGATGGTAATGCTGATATCTACGGTTGGATTAAATGTATCCAGTGAAACAATTAGTGAGGATAAAAATACTGTATTCTAGAATGTGCTGCTTACCGCTGATGTGCTTGATATTGAGCTGCAAGAAAATGCAATACTTTGGTCAAAATCTAAATCAAACGGAACATAAGGCAACTTCTCATAAATTTGTTGTTCCAAATTAAGTACGAGAAGGGTAGAATTACCTTTAGAATCACTGCCTACTCGAAAACTGATTTGTGAACTGATTTCCAAATTACTCTGTAGGTTCCAAAATACTTTTTGTTTGTTTGTTCAAGTCCTTTTAACGTGCTGTAAATCACAAGGAAGAAGTTTGGACATCATGGGGCAGTCATAATTTGCTAACATTGGAGAGCTTAATGTAGCTCTGCCCAAAATGTCCTTATTGACCCTGGTTCACGCTCATTGTGAGAAGAAGGGGTTCTTATGCATCTCTGACCATTGGAGGTTCTGACACCGATGGTGCAGACATTTTTTTACAACATCCTCAACATCCCAGACTATGATACACCTTTCTACCACCACCAACCTGATAGAAAGAGTGCTCCATTCATATTTGAAGAATGCACCCGAGATGTTGGCAACGGTCTACCACGTCCACGATAAGACTGAACATGGAAATCTGCTGATTTGAGATGTTGGGGATGTTTTACTAGTTGTCAGAGCTCAGACCTCTATTTGCAATAAGAAGGAATTTCTTTAATGGTTGGTGATTAATCAAATAAGACAAGTGTAGACAAGTAAGTCGTTTGTCTCACAATCATAAGAATCCCAGATCATCAGGGATTACAAAGGCCTTGATATCTGCTGTACAGTGTGATTCTTTTGATAAATGTGAGCTAGGCTTTACTCTGTGCCATTATTTGTCCAGAATCTCATTACTTCAATAAATGTACATAAAAGAAAGTGGTTTGTTGTTGTTCCCAAATCAAATACTTTTCACCTAAAAATGATCCTTTTGAGGCCCCATCGTTAAGTAAGGAAAGCCACTTCCAAGACCTTCTATCAAATAGGTCACTTCAAATAACAGTGAAGCGTGTGGCCACGTATAAATAGACCAAACAATATGTCAATGATGGACAATAGAGAATACCTTGATNCACTTCAAATAACAGTGAAGCGTGTGGCCACGTATAAATAGACCAAACAATATGTCAATGATGGAAAATAGAGAATACCTTGATCTTGTTTGTCTAGGCCATGTTCCATCTTCATTTTGCTGTTCCATGACAACAACTTGTCCATCATATAGCCCAGCATCTTGTATAGTTGATTCACTGTTTGTTAATAATTCATATGTGTTACTCATATATTTGTTCCATAATCTTGTATCTTTGCTTTCGGAAATCTTGAAGGCTGTTTTCATCTCTGTCATTACATCCTCTGTGACAAACAAAATACTGAATTACACAAACATCTATTACATAAACATCAGCATTACTTCCACTGTCAAAATTCTAGTCCCTTCCTGCAATCAGTTCAGTTCAGTTTCATGATTTAAACACAATTTAAATCAAAACTACATTGTAAACACAGAAAGAAACTTACAGCACATGCCTTGCATACATTCACATGGTTTTCCTGCGTAATAATTCTTGTTTAGAAAACATTACACAGTCTTTCTTATGACTCAAGGATTCTTATGATAATGTAAAGCATCCTTGTCATGTTAAGGACAATTCAGAAATACACTATGACTTTTTAAACGTTTTGATTTTCATCTTCTTCAGTAACTGTTTGTACAATGACTTGGGGACCTACCTATAAACCTAGATTACAATAGGGTAACAAAAGAAACAACTTAACAAGGGGACCTAGCTAATACACATGTTCCCAACTGAACTATAAAAAGCAGGTGGGCCAGAAACGCAAAGAGAAGCAAAGCTGAGATAAAGATGGACTTAATACAAGAGACAGATGTGCTGCCGTCTCACGGGAAATTCAAATGATAAAACGAAAAGATGTAGACAAATAAAATGAGAAAACCCGCTCCGGAAAGGGCAGCAAGATAAAGCAATGGAAAGCACAAAGAGACTCACACCTTGTCCCCAAGACAGCCGGTTGTGTTAATGTGCACAAGGGATGTAATGTAAGCATTATATAGAACATTTTAAAAAAAGTATAAAAGGCTTTCTACAAAAGAAAGGTTCAGTCTGGAGACATTTTGCCATTGCTGCTGCTCAAAATCTGCACTGGGTGATCAAAGATTTTGGGTAAGAAAACACCTAAATTAAGTGGATTGCAGATGGTGACATGTGGTGCTCAAATTTCCACACAGGCATAAACAAGAGCATAATAGGTTCTTAATCTTTAACTTGGCGTAAAAAGGTGGGTGTAAAATTCAATGACCTATTTCTTCTGATTGAATGGCATGAAATAAACTTCAGATACTTAACGATAATTCTACCATCCCACTTTCAGAAATTTAGAAGTTTTTCAAAATTACAGCATATTTTACATTTCAGCTCTTTTGAGGATATGACGTCATCAAATTTAATAAACCAAATGATAAACCAAATGAGTGACAGACTTTTGCTTGATACCATATTGTAGGCATTTATAGACTATGGTTTTCTTCGAAATTACTTCATGTTGCGTCAAACGGTTTAGAAATTACGATGGTTTTAAGTTTTTTTGAAAATTCTTGTTGAATTCTTGAAAAAGAGGAAAAACATTCTAACTCTGAAAATATTAAAGATTTCAGAAAAGTCCAACGGTAGAATAATAGAGAAATAGATCAAGTTTCTTTGAAGTCATTCAGTTCAAAGAAATAGGACACTCCATTTTACACCAGCCTTTTTAAAGATTTGGAACCTATGCTATAAACAAGAAACATAACAAGAAACAGAACTGCAAAAGGAGAGATTATGATTGGTTGGTCAAGTAGTAGCATGTACATTGAGTTAGTTTTATGGTTGAGATGCTGCATTCTCCTCAACCATGCTAAGACCTCAACCATTTTATCTAAAAATCAAAGATTTCCACTTTCTGGTTACAATGCTAAATATTACCGTATATGTTAGGCAATATAAGTCTTTTAGCTACTCTACAAAAAGAGTCTCTGTGATCAACTTTTTTTTATACAGGGTGTCCCAAAAAATTGAGCTACGTTTGCCTAAAGATTGCAACAAAACAGTGAAAGATTTGCGCCAAACATATATATATGATGTTGCTCTTTAGATGTTTAAATAAAGTTTGCTTCCATCCTCGTACAAATCCGTTAAAAATGATGGAGCTATGATCTTCAGAAGACCAAATTTGCCTCATGATTGAAACAAGCTGTCAGCCATTTTCTCTTACTATTTTGCAGTGATAAATAGCTTCACGTGACTGTGAGGTCAGAAATAGTTGACCTCTCTAATGATTATCGGAATTTTCACGAGAGCTATGACATCAGTGGTGGAAAAAAAGTTTACCTTCCTGCGAAGCAACTTCAGCATTGAATTCTTCCTTCTATTGTTTTACCAGTTGTTCCGATATATTGGTTTTGAAGTACCAATGAGGTACCTTAACATATATATATATATATATATGCCAGTGTATTAAGTATTTTTACAGTTGCTCTACTACCGGGTGTCCCAAAAAAAATGTATACGGATTTGGTTGACTCCAGCGATGTGAATTTAGCTTCAATCAATGCCTAATCACTCTAAAAATTTCCTCGATAGTTAACTTGAACATAGGTGCCTCGTTTGTTTGTATTGGTGCTTTGAGAGCAGACCTGTTAATCTTGAAAGCTCAAATTCGCCTCTTCCTTGCAAACCAGGGCTTTAGCCTTTTGGCCTAAGTAAATTCTTAAGGCAAAGCGTATAAATTAATGATATCCTTGATAAAATTTGAGCAATATTAGATATTATGTTATTCTGTTTTCCAGAAGTCACCCCCTAGCCACACATTGGGAAGTTTCTTAATTCTTCATCAATATCAGTTCTTGAGTTCGATGTGGTTCAGGAACTTGCTTAGGCCAAAGGCCAAATCTCTGGTTTGCAGGTGGGCGCAAATTTGAGCTTTCATGATTGATATTTCTGCTCTCAAAGCACCAATACCAACAAATGAGGTATCAGGCGTGCATAAGGTTCAAACCTGCCTGGGAGCGGTAGAAATTCTCTGAAAGCCTGCCTGCATATCAATTTTGTACAGCTAGGGTAGAGAAGCCTATTACCAGAACCAGTAAGAATTCAGGTATTAAACAGTAAGTTTTTACACATGGAGCAACGAAACAATCCAGAAGTCAAGGGCCGCATGAGAATGTCAGCTTTGAAGATTTCATTAAAAAACTGCATGCTATGCGGGAAGGTAAGAAGAAAATTGGTTGGAGCACGTGCAGTGAGGATTGAAAAAGCAATGTGTCACCATTTTTTTGCTATTATTCATCATCTTAAAGAACTATTGAAAAAACTGCCTGCAAAATATTGGTTTGGAAACTTATTTCAATTATATTTCATAAAGAACTATTTAAGAAAAACTGCCTGCAAAATATTGCTTTCGAAAAAGCTGCCTGGGAACTTTGTTCCCATGTTCCCATGTTTATACACGCCTGTGAGGTGTCTATGTTCAAGTTAACTATCGAGGAAAATTTTGAGAGTGATTAGCCATTGACAAAAGCTAAATTCACATCGCTGGAGTCAACCAAATCTGTATACATTTTTAGAACACCCCGTATTTTGCATAAGAAACTGCCCATAAGAAACTCAACTCTCAGATCGCCAAAAAATATTAAGAAACGCCAAAGAATTAAGAAACTCCAGTACTGGGAATATTTAACTTAAGAAACTATTTATTTTGATAAAGGAAATCCTTGACCATATTTTTACTTTTTCTGTATCATAGTCCAAGTCTTGTAGGGTACTTGAGTTATGTCTAAACATTGGAAACGCTTAAGAAACCTTGTTTTCAAATGCTCAGGAGGGCACAGATAGTGAACTGATAGTGAAGATTGTTATTCGGTTATTGAACCTCTACGAAACTCGTAAGAATTTCTGAGTACTCAAAATATGATAATTTGAAGAAACTTTAAGTACCGGCCCAAATTCTTAGTTTCTCATGAAAAATGCGTGTAGATAGCGGTACGCTCTCCACGCTCATTATCATCAAAGTTTGAATCGAAACTGAAATGAAAAATCTTTCCGAAGAGAAAATCCCACCCTTCCCTTATAGTAGCCTAATACAGCAACCAATTCACGTAGGATGCACGCGGCCTTAATATAAGATACAAGTCCTATCTTTCAAATGCTAGATGAAGCAAAGAAAATCGTTACTTGTTTCACATCAAAGTGCAACTATGGCAAGGGAAAGTCGGGAAGTAGTAAGTCGTAGGGATTACCAGACGGGGGAAGGTGAGAAACTGGTTTATAAGAAACTAGTCCTGGTACTACTTTCAATAACAATTAAGAAACTCTAAAATTTCATTTCTAGAATAAGAGTCGGTAGATTACGGTTCTCGCAGTATTGCATTTGTAAACATCAAGTTAAGTTTTGACTGCAAAAATTGGTAACTTTTTGCCTTAATGTGCATGGCTTATTCCTGGTGACAATATCAATGCAAAGTGAAAGCCCTTGGTCGATAAGAAGGCTCAACTTCGAACCATAACGCAATTTTAGACCCCCAAAACTAAGAAACTAGTAAGAAGCTTTCACAACTAAAACACCGAAGTTTTCATGCGAAATTAGGAAGCTTTTAGTACTAAGTGCTGATCCAAGTTTCTTATAAAAAAAACGTGTACCCATCGGAGGCACATTGCAGCACATTTCAGCTGCTCTGTTCTAGTGATTCATAGTAAAATAAAAAAGAAAGCTTGCCGAAGCCGAGGGCTACCCTTCTGAGAAAGAGTGCGAGATTCTTTAAGACATTAAGATTTTCACAGATTTTTTACGAATGTTTCTTGAAAACAAAAGGATTTTTGCCAAAGACGTACGAGATTTTCAGAGAGTGATTTGCACCCTCGGCCTTTGCTCTCCTTTCGCACCCTTCTCTGAGCCCTTCTCCATCCTCCCATATTTCTTTCCTGCCTCCTTATTTCACTCAGGTCCTTCCTCTTTTCCAAACTTTGTTCTTTGCCTACCATGTTTTCCTACTTTCCTTTTTTATTTTCGCCTCGGCGCGCTCTTTAACTTCCTTTGTTCCTTCCCTTTTCTGTCCCTCCCCTCCTCTTACCGTTATTCTTCTTTTTTCTTTCTTTCTTTCCTTCATTTTCTTTCCTTCTTTCTCCTTTTTCTTTTCTCTCTTTCCTCCTTTCTTCTCTCCTTTTTCCTTCTTTCTTCTCTCCTTTTTTTCTTTTCTTTTTCCTCCCCTTTTTCTTCCTTCCAGACGATTGAGCTTCCTGCGAAGCCGCTTCGCGGCTTCGCGCACTTTTTCCACCTCCGTATGACATTAGCCACATTCAAAAATCCTTCAAACTGTATACATATACATAAAATCCTTGTTTGATTCAGATTTGCTTTTTAGAATAGCTAAAAGGTCTATTGTCATACCAAGAGTAGCTGTCTTGCTAAATCTCTTCACAACACAATCTTCTGTATCAGAATTCAAACATAGCTTGAGTTTAGTCAAGTAAACTTCCACTTTCAAGTCTTTCACATAAAGTCCATGTTCTCTGACAATCCTTGAAATGGGTTCTTGTCCATCTACCAAATGATACCATTCAACGAAATAATGCCATGCTGACGCTGGTAATATGTTGTAGTCAACCTCTTCCATCATGTGATCTCGTAGGTCATCACTTTTTGTCTTGTCTAAAATGTAATTTGATTTGCATCAAAAGGGATTTTTAATAATTGTGTAAAACCAGGTGCGCACAGGCCCAAGGGGAAACAAGCTAAATTCTTAGTGCCCCATTCCATGTCCCACAAACTAGAACTTCAAAAGCTTGTAAAACTGTCAATATTCAATGGAACTGCAAGATTCTCATGTCTAAAATTAATTTAAGATCTCAGGAAGAGGGTTCTCTTACCATGGAGGCGGTTGACTGCATCATTGATTCTCGATATTTAATGAAACATCAAAGAGCAAGGAAACTGGCTCTAAAGTAGAATGTACAATATGATGTGATAATGACATGGATATGGACAAAACTTTCTTTTGAAACCATTAAAGCTGTACCGTTGTGTGTGCAGGGATCTTGCAAGAAAATGCAGGAAAATGCCATTGACATTTTAAAACTAAACATGTTTGAAGCAGATTTATGAGTTTTATGACCAGTTGGTGTGGGGTGTGGTCAAGCCTTTTTGATGAGCATAAGGAGTAAATAGGCATAATAATATTTTCAATTGTTTTTCTTTTTTCCCCATTCAAAGTATATCTTACAATTTGAAAAACATATTTGTGATTAAGATTTATATATAGTTTTTATAACTTTGATTTGTATAAATCATGTTCATATATTCTGATAAAAAGATACAAATCAAACATCAACTATTTTCTGGGACACCCTTGTACATACCATAAAGCATACCCAGTAATGTTATACAAATATACCTTTGAACAGATTTGAATTGTCAATAGGGCCTGGAAAATCAGCTTCTTGTCCTCTTTCTCCAGAATAATAATTATCATATCCAACATATCTTTCCCATTGCTTCAGCCATCTTGAATCCATCAAGTACCTATGAAAACCAATATACAAAACAAATTAATCCATTAGACATTGACGAAAACCCCTACCATCTTCTGATTTCTCAATGTTCCTCTAATTCCAACTCTAATTTCCAGATCCTTTTGGATGATTACAAACTCCGTCCTGAGCTAAGCAAGCATAAGAATGTCTCAATATTGATTTGTTCAGCCATAACTGATTGCTGATGCTGATTTTAGCCACAGTCAGAGAGATGAGTGTTGCTGCTAAAGTCACCTTCAATCAAAAATCAATCACCTTTTATAAGAACGAGAATCGCCTGAAAAGCAATCTTGATCTTCATATGAAATCAGGATGATATGCAAAAAATCAAAAGTCATTAGCCCTAGTTTGCCTATTTGCGGCCTTCGTTTGCGCATGAAACTATTGGTGCATCTGTCTCAAATTAGATTTCATGTGCACTTGCTGAAGGGTTACCCTCCCTAAATATATGAAATCAAATCAAATCGAATCAAATCATGTGAGATTTACAATAACGCAAAATTACTTATGCATAACCCTGCAGAACATTTCAATTGTTGTTATTCAGGGGCATATATTTGAGACAAACAGTCACCAAGATAACCTACTGTAGTGTGCAGAATCATATACACGAAGCTGTTTTTGGTTCAGTGTGGTCATGTGCCTTCCTCCAGTCAATGGTGCCATTGTTTCCTGGGATTCTGCACCTTTCCTCTGCACATTAAACTGTATACAATCACACTATGAACATTTAAAAATTAATGGATACTATACTAGATTCTATTTCACACCAGATGTCAGGACCGGGTTGCAATGAATTTATTGATGCTACGAGCACAACTCATTTGTTACTCTTTTACCCCTAGCCTACCTATTTTACTCCTGCAAAGCCTATCTAAGTCTATCATACGTCTGTTTCCCATTGATGGTCTGGTACCTACATACAAGCCGCACCAACCAGCCCATTAGTTTTCCATACACATTTCACTATCAATTGCCCAGCACAGTTGCGTTGGTGATATCTGCCCAGCCAACAAAGACAGTCAAGAGTGGTCATTCCCCTTTGGTTTCCAGGAAGTGCAGGCCATTTGGCTTTCAAATTATGCAATGAAACAAAAAGTTGATGATACATTGCAAATTTCAAAGTTCCTGTACATTTGTTAGACACCATGCAACATAAAGAATATGATTTTATCCACTAAATATTTATTTCCTAAAATGTCTGCTTTCCTTGTGCATATGCCAATTTTGCATGATTTCCTTGGTTCTTCTTGAAACACACTGCAACTTTAAACTTTCACACACAAGCATGCCAATGTTCAATTTGCAGAGAAGTTGATTTTTGCAAAGATAACAGACACGGATGGGTGCGTGCTTCAAACGTAAGGTCATTTTCACTCCCCCGCCCCGGTCAGGTGTGCACGGCTTTTTTCATTGTTTCAGCTACTGGTCCTTAGCTCAATCACAGGTGTGCAAATGTGATACTTTCCAGACAGGCATTGGTGTTCATTAATTGTTTTGAAGAGTGCATCAATGAAGTTTTAGATGGCAAGAAATGTTTAATGACATGCTCTGCAGTTTGGCCTGTGTGATTGCACTTTGCATGTGTGAAATTTTGTGGAAAATGTTAGCCCAATGAAAACATGCTCATTTCAATAGATCTGAACTCTTTTCAAGTTAAACAAATTTCACAATGCGTTACATAAACGAACACTGTTGAATGACAGAATCGTGGACCAGTCACCAAATATTGGCAGCCAAAGCCATCATTTCAGTTACGCAGTTTTTAATTTCTTGCTTGCATAAGAAGGGCCATTGTTTTCCCAACACTGGGAGTGACTGCATCCCTTCCCCCCCCCCCATCTGCCTTATGAAGAACCAGGGAATGTTAGGAGGACCTGGTTGCAGCTTTCAACATGATCTCATGTGTGCAGAGCTGATTTTCTTTGTTTTCTTACTCAATTTTGAAGAGACCTATATTGTTCTCCTTGGGTGTGCAAGTGCAACACTCTGCATGCTGGTGTCAGCAGGATTCAGTCATCAGGAAGGGACCTCAAACAGGCACTTAAACTATCAAATTGGGCCAGAGTACCTGTTCTAGCTGACATTTAATAAGGTGAAAGTGAAGTTGCGGTTTTTAGTGCCAAATGCAGAAGTAGAGAAGATCAGGTCTGCAACTCATTGTTATGATGCTGATGATGCTGAAGTGGTGGGCTCTACCTGGGATCAAACCCTGTTCACCTGACTGTTCTGGTCTGGCTGCAAAAGTTTGATCCCAGGTAAAGGATTACATCATTATTGCACCATCATAACACCTTCAAAAGGAGCCAGAGGAGCACAGCAAATGTCAGCTAAGGACAGGTACTCATTAGCAAGATGTTTACTATTTTCCAACAGATCATTTCGTGCAGATAGCAGCTGCATCCTGGAGCGGGTGTCTGTGTTTGGCAACCTAATCCTATATTCTTCTATTCATTTTAAATTCAACTGTTGCGCTTACTGATAAAATGCCTTTTTAGGCCTTGAAAAGCAAAATAGCAAACTCGTCTCTTTGCGTGCATATCTTACCAAGTATCTCCTTTTTTAAGTGGTTGGTCTAAACACTTTCTAATCAATTCCTTTTGCTGGTCAACACTTGGAGATGGTTTTGGGCTAGGCCCATCTGGGGGCCCATCCGTGTCCATGGTTTTAGGTGTTTCTTCGTTGCTAACGGTCATGTTTTTTCATTCTGCTCTTTCTTTGAGTCTTTATCTACATCACCTGTGTCGGTAAATTGCCGTGGCAATCTTCAACAAAGGTCTTTAAATTGTTAATCTCCGGGTATTTTAGCGAATAAGTCAGCCACAGCTTCTTCTTGCAAGGTGACGAGGAGAAACTAACGATTCGTGGAATGCCAAGGGACTGGGCACTAGCGCGAAGAATGTGCAACAAAATTTTTTCGCCTAAATTTTGCACTTTTATTTTAGTTTGTCGAAAAAGAAATTTTATATTGTTAACGTTAGGCTATTTCATCCTTGCTTCATCTTTTAAACCAATCCAGCCCGAAAAAGAAGAAATCGGACATGTTCTGCATTATACCTTTCGGCTATTCTACAAAAGAGTCTGGATCGAGTGATATTTTTTTACAATTTTGTACGCGAGGTTCGATAATCGAGTGGCGTCAGATCTTCTATCAATGTTGTGCACGATTCGAAAATTCTACCAGCGATGTATAAAATCTTTCGATTCGGATCGGATTCCTTCGTAGAATATATACATAATCTCATGACACAATACAATTTAGTGCATGGTCAGATATGAAAATAAATGCTTGAAAAAAAGAAAAAGGGACCATAGGTAGGTCGTAAGTAACATACAAAAAATCAAATACCAACCTGAAACAAGTGAATAGCTAAAAGGCCTGTTTTTGCACCTAATTATTTCTCCAAATTTTGCCAAGAAGATTGATTTTGAATACAACTTTTAGCTAGTTTGGATTGGATCCAACATTTTGTAGACTTTTCGATTGTGGACAAAGTGATAGAAGCTCCAACGCCACTCAATCGAACCTTTCTTATGAACATGTATGAAAACATCGTTTCTGCAACAGCTGAAAGGTCTGTTGACAAAATAAATCATAGGCCATTCATTATAGTGTTCATGTGTTCCTGTAGCCTGAGCAAGGCTAGTGTGTTCCTTCAAAAAGCATAGCAAAATTTGCGCTCGAGCTACCTTTTATGGCCCAGGGCCGGGTTGTTCAAACCACGATTAGCGCTAATCTTGGATTAAAAGCATGATTGGACCCACGATTCTGTTGTCGTTGCAGTCTTAATCCATTGTTAACCTAATACCAGTTTTGAACAACCGGGCCCCAGCCCAGGGGGATATTATGGTATATTAGGTGCTCAGGCTGGGGGTACACAGCATAAACCCAAAAAACAATTTTTGGCATTGATTTGGACCCAAAAATTATTTTCCTCACGCGACATACCCAAAAATTATCGAGTCTTGACATATACCGTAGATTTACGTAATGCATTTAGATCTTTAATAGATAAATTGAATCAATCTTTATGCGTTTTTGTTTCTTGCCCATGAATTTGTCATGAAAAGAAAAACCAACTCGACCTGACTATATGGTTATGGTGGAAACTGTTGAAATCAGAAGCTTTACGCACAATGACAAGTGATGTAGATAAAGTCACGAATGTAGTATAACGACAAGTAACAACAAGTTATGTTACTACAAGCAACAACAAGTAAAAGAAGAAAACTATCATATTGAAGCTCACAGCCTACAGCATGAAAAGCGTGCAATAAAAAACGTCATTGTTCGTAACATAACAATATCTCCATTGTTCGTATATTTTAACAGACACTCCATGTTTTGAACAATTTCCAACTTTGGAACATTTTGTCCAGTTTTTCACAACAAAAGTCTAAATGATTTGGATCAGTGAAAATCAATTTCAATCTTCATTCTTTTATTCCTCATGCACCTGGTGAGTTAAAAATTGTATCCAAAGTTTAAAAAATCGAATAGCAAAATAGGGAACTATCTTGGCTTCGGCTATATTTAGGATCTGCTTCAGGTGCGTTATAGACTTGCCCCAAGTCTGTTTTGTCAACTGCAATAAGTCTACCGGAAGGTATATTTTGGGGCAAGTCTAGGTGCGTTATGAAGTAGCAAAGAATAATTGCACCAACAAGGACAGATTTTGTAACACAGCATGAGTTGCTTTGTTGACACCTGAATTAAAAGCGATTAGCAATTGCCGACAAAGGAAATTCTCTCAACCAGTGATTAAAAAAAAACGAAAAGTTGCTCTAAATTCCAGGTAGCTAGCGCACTCATTGTGCATTCCAGAAATTGTCTTTGTGAGGAAACGTGAGCATATATCGAAAGAAGAAGGATATATCTGAACATCTACCTCAGGCATTTTATTTGTTTGGTTCAGAAGCTGAGCAGTAACCAACAAAATAAGAGACTTTAACCACCTCCCAATCGGCTTCTACCTCAAACAAATTAAATGCCTGAGGCAGATGTGTACATATATCCTTCTTCTTTCGATCTATGCTCATGTTTGCTCTTAAAAGCAATTTATTGAATGCACAACGAGCGAGCTAGCTACCTGGGTTTCAGAAAACTTTTGCGGCTTTACTCGTTTTGAATTATTGGCTGAGAAAATTCCTTTGTCTGCGATTGCTGATCGCTTTGAATTGCAGTGTCAATAAAAAGCAACTGATGCTTTTGTCTTACAAAATCTACCCTTGTTTAATGCACCTTGACATGCCCAGCATGCCCAGAAAGAGTCGAAATTTAGCCATTACTTCTCATATCAATTTTTCCATGAAATGTTCGTTTTGGTGCGTAAAGCCTGGTTTCCACATACTCATAAGTGGCGGGGCCAGTGCTGAGGCACTGTAATTTATGGAAAAAATACTGTTAACTACTGTTAATTAATAATAACCAACTGAACCTGTTGTTTGTATCGTTAATTCGTTCTTCGCACAAGCGAAACTGATGATTGTGCGATGAAACGCGATTTTGGTTATTCAACGTTGCTCTTTATTGCAGCTATTAACTTATTTTCTCTCCTTTCAGGGTTTCAGATCAATTCTTTGTTTCTCTTGGACTCTTTAACAGTTTCCTTCCTGGCTACAGGTTAATTTGGCTATCATTCTTTCAGAGGAGTTACCAGTTTTCATTTCACAGATTAGATGTGTCTGCGCTTGTGAGTTTACTGAGGTGAGTCAGTTATCTAAGGTTATTTTCAAACCAAACAATTTTTGCTCGCTTGGCCAACGCTCAATACATACAATTTTCTTAACTTCAGCTATATGTGCATGGATGTGTGTTGGCTGCATGTATTTACACGAATGCGTTTAACTGAAGTTTGGGCATGGCAGTGTTGTCTTGCGTTATCTTTCTCATGTTAGTAACATGTTCTATTTCAAAGGTAAACATTTCAGAAAACTAGCCTAAACACTAGCATTTTCGGATGCAAGATTACAATGTCGTTCTTTCCTCAAATTGTAACAGACGTAATGTACAAATATCTATGAACGCATTCTGGCTAGCTTGGTTGCTCTTCCAGATGTAGAAAACACTTCCACTCTCTCCTACACTAGGAATACGATTTTTAGTCTGCTTTGAAATCTCCTGCGATGATAAAACGTTTTCATGCATTTGGTATTGAATTGAAACGCAACACGCAACATTTTTTTCCTCTGCGATGACTGGTTAAAAATTGAATAGACATTAGCTCGTCTACAAAAGAACCTGGATCGAGCGTCATCTTTATACATTTTTATACGCAAAGTTCGATCGAATGGCGTTAGAGCTTTTATCACTATTGTGCACATTCGAACATTCTACAAAATGCAGCAAAATGTCGTTCGCTTCTGATTCTTTGCAGAATAGCTAAAAGGTCTATCGTTGTGCAGTGGAATAAAACGATTAATACGAATTGAATAAATATAACTGATGTGACTCTTGACTTAGGACTTTTCGTCTCTTATTTCCCTGCGTTCTTTGATTTGCTGATGTCACTTGGTAATAGGGACTCATACCATTACTCTTATAAAGTGGGCCCCCTTTAGGCCCATATAGAGTGGTTCCGTATTGACCAATCAAATTGCTAGAATTTATTTTTCAACCAATAAGGAGGCGCTATCTACAAACAAAAAACGGTTGATACAGACTAGAGTTCTCGTAGCTGCGATGGATCAATTTTCTTTCTACAGAGGAAGATTACTGCTTGAAAGGTCTATACTTTGTGATTAGTAGGTCGGGAAAAAATCATTCTTTGTACTAAAAGTTTGCTTTTCAGTGTTTAAGCTTTTTGAACCAGACTTTGAAGCGATTTTGTTGAGTGTACGAGAACAGCCGCTAGTTTAGACCACTTTGAAACAGGGGGCCCACTTTGATCTTGGTATCATTCCTTGTACTAAAAGTTTGGTTTTCAATGTTTAAGCTCTTTTAAACCAGACTTTGAAGCGATTTTGTAGAGTGTACGAGAACTGCCGCTAGTTTAGGCCATTTTGAAACAGGGGGCCCCTATTGAGCAAGTGATACCAGCAAATCAAAGAACGCAGGGAAACAAGGGACGAAAATTCATAAGTCTAATATAAATCTACAATACTAAGCTTAAATTATGAGAATCACCTCAAATATTGAAGCAGCGAATTTACAGACATTATTCTACACGTGGTAGGAGTCCATTTTTCTCGGGTTCGAGTAGCTCATTGACCATGGATGAAACCAAATTGTCTAAAATTTTCTTTACAGAAGTTGCATCCACGCTAAAAAGAGAAACATGAAAGCCTTCAATGAAGGGAAAAGGCCATGAAAATTATAACTGATAACGCAACTGTTGACTAACGTGGACTTACGTCAGTCTAAACAGTATTATTACATTTTGTGTCAGTAACATTTCGCTGTAGCTCTCATTAGAAACAAGGCAAAAATTGGAATTGAGATGGTTTTAACAATGTCATTTATTAATTTATATTGTTTCAATCTTTGTTCTGAAAACATTTTTCACATCTACAGGGTGTCCGAAAAAATTGTGCCCCATTTGCCTAAAGATTGCGACAAAAACGGCAAAAGCTTCTCGCCAAAACTTGTGCATGATGCTGCGCTTCAGATATTCAATTTAAGTTTGCTACCATCCCCATAAAAATCCGTTGAAAAATGATGGAGCTATGACCTTCAGGAGACCAAATTTGACTGATGACTGAAACCAGCGGGCGGCCATTTTGTCTTACTATTTTGCAGCGCTAAATAGCTTCATGAATAAAATGAAACAGCAGCATTCAATTTCATAGCTCTCGTGAAAATTCCGGTAATAATCAGAGAGTTCAACTATTTCTGACCTCACAGAAAATACTTCTTACCTCACGTGAAACAATTTATCGCTGCAAAATAGTAAGAAAAAATGGCCGACCGCTGGTTTCAGTCATCAGGCAAATTTGGTCTTCTGAAGGTCATAGCTCCATCATTTTTCAACGGCTTTTTATGGAGATGGCAGCAAACGTTATTGGAACATCTGAAGAGCAACATCATTTAAAAGTTTGGCGAGAATCATTGCCGTTATGTCGCAATCTTTAGGCAAAACAGGGCACAAATTTTTTGGGACACCCTGTAGAAGATGTGCATATGGGTTAATACCTGCTTTATGACAAGTACAAAATGGCAGAAAACGGGCCTAAAATACAGATCCAATCGTAAGGAATCTCACACACAGGACAAACACTACAACAAGGGCAGATTCTGTAATACAATAGTAACAGCTGCATTTGATTGACACCTCAATTCAAAGCGATTAGCGACTGCAGACAAAGGAAATTCTCTCAACCAGTAATTCAAAACAAACAAAGCCATAAAAGTTTCCCGAAACTAGTAGGGCAAACTGTCGCCTTGTGCAGGCGAAAGGTGGTTTTAAGAGAAGTTACCCGCCTGTAACAAAGAAGAAGGGTAAATCTAAAGTTCTGTCTGGTGGATTTTGTTTATTTGATTCAGGAGCTGTTTTGTAATGGTTTCATTTAAGCCCTAAATACGCGAGAATTACAATGCCTATTGCTCGGCTTCTGAATCAAACGAACACAATCCGCCAGAGAGAACTTTAGATTTACCCTCCTCCTTTCGTTATAAGCACATAAGTTCTCTAAAAAACCATGGTTCGCTTGCACAAGGTGAGAGTTTGCCTTAATAGTTTCGGGGAAACTTTTGCGGCTTTGTTTGTTTTGAATTGCTAGTTGAGAGAATTTCCTTTGTCTGCAGTTGCTAATCGCTTTGAATTGTGGTGTCAATCAAACGTAACTGTTGCTATTGTATTACAAAATCTGCCATTGTTAGACGCAACAGCATTCAATCTCTCAAGAGTTGTAGGAAATGAATTCTTAAACAAATACTAAAAATTTTCAATCCCATGGCAATATATGCGAAATCCGTGAACATCTTTACTTTTGTATTGTTCGGAGAAGTTTCTTTACAATTCGATAAACAATTTTGTAATACAATAGCATCAGTTACCCTCCCTAAATGATTAAAATGAATGAAACGAAGTCAAATGCCCCCCCCCCCCAACGTCATCTTTTCCGGAATCGTCTATTATAAAATTAGCATAATTAATGTTTGTATCCAAGATTGAAGGCGAAAAGCAAAGTTCATCCAATCGCATTGCATATCCATGAATTAAAAAAAGGCTTGCTCTTGGAAAATTAAAGAAGCTTTATAGGAAAAAACAGATCATACCTCGCATCTGGTTTTGACGCGATTTCTGTGTAATATTTTATTTTTGGTTCGGTGCCACTCGTTCTGATAGTTGCAGTGATTCCATTTTCAAAAGTGAATGTTATCATTTCACTTGAACTGCTTGTTGGCAGAACCTGTCAAGAAACAAAAGCAAAATCATAAATGTAAATCCACAAAAACTACCAAAGATGTTGTGCAATATTTGAGGGGATGTATGACACCTTGCATGGGAGACTTCCAAGCATGGCTACTCTTCTTAAAGATGTTTTTCAAGAATATATTTTAAGTGGGCTGGAAGGATTTCTAGCTATTCAAAACTAATTTACGCGTTCCACATTCCGCAATATGCATGCCGCATTCTAGCCTGATAGCCAGACCCAATTTCAAAGGAAATAGTGGTCTGTTCAATACAGTCATAAAGCTTGTTCAGAGCCTCTGTTGCAAGAGGGCTGTTTTCCAAGTTTGTGGAAAATGTATGCGCATAATTATATCGCAGCTCAAAATATTATCATAAAAGCAAAGAGCGAACTATTTTAGTGCAGCAAGGGAGAGAGCTTAATCAATTGCATGATTAGACCCTTAGGTCAGAGATTAAATTTCTATGCAAGGCGGAACAAAGAGTAATCAGGGCGCATTCAGATAGCAGTATTCTTTTTCAGAAAAATTTCAAAGAGCTTCCTGGGTAAATGGTTTCTTTACAAATAATCAGCAAATTATTCTGAGGAATTCTCAAACGAGGTTTTAAGAAGCTCTATGGCGGTATTGAACAGACCACTATTTACTTTGAAATTGGGTCTGGCTAACAGGCTAGCCGCATTCAGGCATGGGACGCCCAGTTTTAACGTCCCTTCCGAAGGACAGCGAAGTGAGTTGCGAGGTCAGGTCTCCCAGAGGTCACCCATCTGGAGTTTGACTGATAAATTTTCTGAAGATTTATCCCAAAAAAGATAGAATCGTGTTTAACGGTACTGTGACGTCAAGCCATCAGTATGAACATAAACGATATATGGTGCATTCAAGAATCGTCTGCTTTCGAACAATTAGCCAGGAAAAAACATGTCGGATTGTACAGACAAAAGTCCGTGACTGTTTGCTGCAAAGCCAGTCGAGCAATAAAATTCAACTTTCGAATTTTTGTGAGGAATGTAAACGGCATATGGCAACATTCACCAAAAATCACCGTGGTAAGACAGTAAAATTGAAATTGCTGCATTTGGTAGGCCTGACACTTTCTCTTAAAATTCAAACGAACCTCAGCATGAGGGTTGTTATTAGCAATCAGAATTGTCATCGAATTTCTTTACTGCTGCAAGTGTCTTTTCAAATATTGAATAACTTTCTTATTCACCTGGCAACTCATAAAGAAACAGTCTTTCTATGATCTAGGTATATTAATATCGATGACAAATGTACTACATGGAATTCAAGACTTCGTACCGGTTTCTTGTCTGGTTGGTTACTGTCGTACCCTTTACCAGAGAGATCTCTCACACTTGTAACTTTAACACCACCAATTGTACTGGGATACTGTGAAACAGAAACATATGAATTTATTTGTTTTCTATTTTACTGTTTTAGGCACGATAGTCCCAAGACTCAATGCACTCGTCCCAATGTTTTCGCTCCATTCCATTTTTACAGAACGATCACTGCAGCGGAAATACGTTGTTGCGCAGGAGCATAAGATGAATAACAATTCAATTCAATTTCAAGTATGTTGTTGTTGTTGTTGTTGTAACTGGGACGCTGTATTGAATCTTGGTAGTCTCGTCAGTCCCAAAGAACTGCTTTTCAGGGGTAATTAGCAGAATCAACCATTACATCTTCTTTGAACTAAAGTGCTTGAAAAGAATTTAGCGTAGTTTGCAGTAGATCTGCCGTGGAAATTTTTTGATATCTTGATTAGTTTCAAAATGGTGGCATTTATTATATTTGAGGGTGTGACGCCATCAAATTTCTAAATCCTAAACCAGAAGAGCTACAGATTTCTGCTTGCCATTATATTGCAGGCCTTCAAAAACTATGGCTTCCTTGAAGAGTTTATCAGTTTCCCCCTATATATTTAGGATTTACGATGGTTCTAATTTTTTCAAAATTTTCCACGAATTCTTTCAAAAATAATTAAAATGCCACCATTTTGAAAATAATCAAAATTTCAAAAAATTCCAGGGCAGATTTACAGCAAAGAACCCTAAGTTCCTTTCACGCCATTCAATTGAAAGGAAAATGCGATAGAATTTCTTTTACATCCACCTTTGCAAAAGTCTGAAAGATTTGAGCAATATGCGGTCTCACTGATAAGAAAAGTGTCTATGAAAAGTATTAATGTTATCTAATTTCTTCATGCATTTCTTACGAAAACTCCTTCTCAAAAACTACTGAATCAGTGTGAAAAGTGTTGCATTGGTGTAAAAACCCTTTGAAAAACACTCCCACCTTTAAGCAAGAAATTTGAAAAACAACCCCTTAAAAGCCATAATCTTTGTTTCCGATGAAATATAAACTTCATGGGGTGCAAATTAAAAATTCTCGGTTGATTCAAGGGGCCTACCTTGTAGGAACTGTGTTTATTCCCAATACTGTTTTCGTGACATGGTATACAGAGTAATTGCTACAGTGATTTTCAAATTCTAACGTCTGTTAGCGTTGACCAATCAAAAGTCACGCTGTCTGGTCCCCTGTGGTCATCTCATATAGCAGTTGAGCTCGTAATTTTTTTTTTCACGAACGGATATTTTATAAAGCCTTGGAAAGTTATTTATAATATAACTTCCCGTATAACTTTCCGTATTATACCGGAATTGGAAACCACAAAATTATTCTTACGTCATCTTCACAGGACATCAATTACTCCGTGTT
>REGL01000625.1:47694-67826 GCA_004194395.1 Aurelia aurita complex sp. Pacific | reverse complement strand
CTTCAAAATCAGGTAACCCTGGATAAAATGAATTACCATAAATCAAAAGCCATATCTACACTTAAAGAGGCTCTCTACACTTAAAGAGGCTCATTCGTCAAACAGTAAACAAATCCGTAAACTCGCATGTGTCGGGGATTATCCATTGTTCATCCATTGTTCTCTGCAGTTTGTTTGGTGGCTTCACCCAAGCCACAAAAAAGTGACCGTTAAAAATCCACTTATATCCGAGCAATCGTAGAAGATATGAATGTTTGGTTTGTTCCTCAGTGAAGTACAAGGATTAATGCCCAAACAGCAACTTTCATTTTGAAAAAGATACGAAAATCCTGTGTGATATCACCTTTCAAAAAACTGCAAAAATCATCGTTTTGTTTACATTTTGACGACGGAGCCCCTTTAACACGATTTTACAAGGCCATTTTCACGGTCAGCAACGCAGACGAATTGCGGTAATTTGTCATAAAGTACCAGCTTGTTTGAGTCATCCGAAAGACAAACAAAAAAGCAGACTTTATGTACCTACTTTTGATACAATTCTTCCAATTGGCCATTAATTGTCTTACTTCCATTGTACAAATATGATGCTAATTCACCCATTACTGCGGCTGCGCAGATTCCATCTTTATCCAGAACCTGTGGTCCATACATAAAACCTGGAATGAAAAAGGCATAATTTTTAGGCCATCCAAGTAAGTTGTGATTTTCCCAATGGTACAAATATTTATAGGAAATCAAAGCATATATAAGCCTGTGATAAAAATAGCCGCACAAGGATAATAGGCCATGGCACGTGCCGCACCATATTTGGGTAAGTTATCGAAGTCAACAGGAAATACCAATATCTGATTGGCTAGAGTTTGATTACAAGTGGCTTGAGCCACTTTATATGCTTACATTCCCTTTAAAAATCGCCTTCAGCAACAGTAACGGAATCATTATCTACAAACGCGACAATGCTAAAACTGACGCTGGGACAATTTCAAATGCTGGATCGCAACGAAGGTATGAGCACAATGAAACTGAGCGGATATGGCTCAGTTGTGGCACACTGAGCAAAAAATCTGAAGGTTAGAGGAGCCAGTGCCCATCCTGTCGAACCTGCTAAATATAGTGATGAGAGTCTCCAGCTCTCCGTGATTCCAGGCTAAAGGAATCACGCAGCGTGGTCCCATCGAGAAGAAGGACTAGGACACTGCTTTGATAAGCTTAGCTTCTCGGTGTCCTCAAACTACCTTCAGCTGCTAGATAGAAATAAAGAAGCAGAATAACTTGCAAAAGAAACTGTAACGAACAATTTTTTATCAACAAACATTCTTTTCAATATGTAATTGCCTCTATTGCTGGGTTGCGTGAGTTAGGTTAACAATGGTTTAAAATCTGAAACTATGTCATCAAACAAGCTGCTGCCCCGTTTCAGCATATCATTAAAAATTGCCCTGAGAGTAGAATTTGTAGCAAGGTTTTTAAAACACTAGCAAACGAGCAAAGTTAACTGACATATATTCGAGGCAACAAAGACAGATAATGTTACAATAGGACTCGCTACTTTTTATTGACACCTAGATACAAAACAATTTGTGATTGCAGACAAAGGGAATTCCATGCTCGGTTGGTCAAGACAAAAACAAAAACAAAGCAAGCCGCAAAAATTGCCCTGAAACCCAGGTCGCTAGCTCACTCGTAGTGCATTCCAGCAATGGCTGTTAAGAGCAAATATTAGCACATATCGAAAGAAAAAGGATATATCTAAGCTTCTACCTAGGGAATTTTATTTTTTTGCACCGAGTTGAGCATTAAGTGTTTTAATTCTACACCTAAAAAGTACGAGAATTGAATCCCCTCCCAATTGGCTTCTGCACAAACTAAATAAAATGCCCGAGGCAGATGTGCAGATATATCATCCTTCTTTCAATATGTGCCAATATTTGCTCTTAAAAACCATTTTTGGAATGCACAACGAGCGAGCTAGCGACCCGGGTTTCAGGGCAATTTTTGCGGCTTGCTTTGTTTTTGTTTATGTCTTGACCAACCGAGCATGGAATTCCCTTTGCCTGCAATCACAAATTGATTTGTATCTAGGTGTCAATGAAAAGTAGCGAGTTATATTGTAACATTATCTGTCCTTGTTATTCGAGGCCCGTTCCATCATCTTCTGGCTTTGTATCCATATTGTTACAAAAGAAGTTTGTATACAACACGTACCTATAGCTTCCTCAAAAGCAAACAAAACATGTTTTCCTTTGCTCATCAAATCGATTGCTTTATTTGCCATCCATTTAAATCCAGTCAACGTTTCCTGAAAATGCGAAAAAGACTTCAATTAGCTTCAAAGTTAGTTGACGAAGCTAAGTAGATGCAATCTATAAATAGGACAAATAAACGCCTACGCACGTAATTGCTCCCCCAGTGAAAAGATATGTACGCATGTGTCGATATCTTCAAATACAATAGGCTAATCTTAGACCTGGATATGCAGCTCTTGAGTTAGCTATTTATCACCGTCAACTAACTTTAAAGATGCACGATTTACTACTTGCACAGTAAAAGAAGCAAAACTGGTTGATTACATAGGTAGCTCGTTTGCATGCACTGCTTAGGTGTTGTGGTGTAATATTTTGCAGCCAGAACAGTCAGGTGGACAGGTAGAGCCCCACCATTTAAGCGTCATGACAAGGGGTTGCTAGGTCTTCTCTACTTCTGCGATTCCAGCGCTTAGCGTTAAAAACCGCAAATTAACCTTCATCTTTTCAAGTTGGTATCATGAATCACTTGAGCCCTTCGAGCTAAAAGGGAATCGATATAGATAAATCGAATGGCTAAAAGAGATGCTCAAACACCCACTGCTTCTTTAGCTACACAATGGAACAGCACATGTCAAAAGTCCTCAAATACTATATTTTGACAATATTTGCATTTTACTATATCAGTGTACGATGAAAGAAAAGGCAGGAATCAATTTGATCTTTTGGGCATTTTTTGTTTTTTCAGTATGTTCTGCTGACTAGTTTTGCCCACTGTCGGCATACAATTTACTATACTTATATGGACATACAGTTTACTATAAATAGAGATTGATACTTTGAATTAATCAGTTTCTCTCAAGATGCCCTAGTGGGCGAAACTAGTCAGCACTGAAATAGAAATAAATAGCGCAAAAAACCAAATTGATGCCTGTTTTCTTCGAGTGGTTAGGCCTTCTTCAACGGTAGACTAACACTTATACACTATAAAGGAGACGAACGCAAAGGAAGAGACAGATTTTTGGCGCACTGAGGCCTTTCGAACCTACGTTCTCACCAGAGTGTGACTTTATATTTGATTATATTTAGAGCATATTTTATATTTTTCATTTATTTAGACTACATTTTGAACTTGGCCCGAGCCAGCTTTCAACCATGTCGGCTCATTTCAAATTAGAACACAACAAATTTTGNTGGTTAGGCCCTCTTCAACGGTATGTATTTTACTATATACATTTAGACTAACACTTATACACTATAAAGAAGACGGACACGAAGAAAGAGGCAGACTTTTGGTGCACTGAGGCCTTTCGAATCTACGTTCTCATCAGAGTGTGACTTTATATCTGACTATATTTAGAGTACATTTTATATTTTTCATTTATTTAGACTATATTTTGAACTAGGCCCGAGCCAGCCTTCAACCATGTCGACTCATTTCAAATTAGAACACAACAAATTTGGCTGCAACAAAATTTGGTTCTTTCAATGATCAAGGTACCAATGTTCAAGATTCAAACGTCTATCCAGATGACTTCGTGTCACTTATAACTACAAATACGTTGACAATAGAATAATTGAGAACACGTTACCTCAACACGAAATCCTTCTACGGCGCCAATCGATTGCAAAATCTTAGATGACACTGTGCTATGAACCATGTAGACTGTGTCTCCTGTTATATAAAATCAGGGAAGGCTAAAATTGATTATACGAAGCAAAATGACAAACTTTGCCAGTGCACTTTATACATGAATACATGAGAGTGTCATCATTTTTAGGAAGGAAAGCCAAGGGAAATTTGCGCATTTTTTCACTCGTTTCTGCAGATTTTTCGAAGGGGCTTTCTGCAGATAATCTCCCATAGGCACGGGGAAGAATGGCCGATTAAAGCCGGGTAAATTACTGAACCTAATTGAACATATTGGCAATAAAACAAGACAGTTTTCAATATTATTGCTTTGATATTCAGGGAGCAGTAGCCTTCCAAGCGGGGATTCTTTTTTGACTCACCAGGTAGCTCACCCGGTAGACTCTACTGTAAAATGCTACAAATGGTTGCGTCTGCAAATGGTTAATGTCAGTAAAATTTGTGTGCTCTACAACTGAGGCCGACAAAGTGTGGGAACAGGGTAACGCCGTTCCCAGGAAATTTTTCCAAGATTTTTAGTCTGCAGGAAATTTTTTGAACAGAAGCTGAATTTTATGTTGCCGTCAAAACACGACAGAGCCTAATTCTGTCACAATTGTTATCTAGGAAAAAATTGAATTGCTGCAGTAACTTTAATTTAGCAGAATCTAGACCAAGAGCCTTGTATCAAGAATTTGAAAAATTGGTTGTTCTTAGTAGTAGATTTTGTTCAGGTCAACCATTGAGATGTCCAGTTGCTTTTTGTGGCTAGGTAGTGCCGTTTGTTTCAAGAAATGAAGAAAGTGGCGACTGGGATGTGTATGTGCATTTTGGTGGCTCGTCTTCATGCTAAAAGGCAAGTGCCTTTATGCTGCTCACGTTCAGTCACCATGCGTAATTTGAGCTACCTACCTAGCAATCATTCTTAAACTTGTATGCAATACAACTTGTATTCGTTTTATGTTATGTTGAGCCTAAACCTTAAATTTTTGGTTTATGAAGGTGTTCAATTTCACAAAGAAGCTTTTGTTCTTATTCTACCTACAACTTGCACGAATTATGGAGTACAATCCACTTAATCAATGTAAAATGAAAAAAATTCACAGGAAGTTTGGATGAAATTTGTGCCATTCCAGGAAGAAAAACATTTTGTCGGCGTCTGCTCTACAAGTTAAAACACATTAAAACACATTTAAAAATATGAAAATCTGAAGACAGAACAAGAAGTAAATCAAACAAGAAAATCGTAATATTTTAGATACCTGGATAAACATGAGGCATGATCTTTTTATGGTTAAACACCGCCCACCAGCCTAACAAACAACCAATTTCATTTCCTGTAAATATTTTCCAGGTCCCACTGAAAGTAAAATACTGGAATTAGAACAGCTTTGGTATGAAGGTTTAACATCTACACTGAACTGCAGCAAAATGATTTTTTCGAATGTTTCTACTCTTTTATTCTTTTACTCTCTGCTACCAGTTGCAGATTGTTTATCATGTGTAGTACAATAAGTCCCCGCATATAAGAAACGGACATATAAGAAACTGTAGCCTGCCAGCATACAGAATATTTCCTCCTATATAAGAAACCAAGCAACATGATTCTTTCCAGTTTCTTATAAATGATGCAAGGTTGCAAAAATACTCAACTACACTGCTGTTTTTCTGTGTAGCTTCAGTACTAAAATTTGTAAAATCTGCTCAACGTCTGGATATACAGTATTTCATATTTGCTTCATCCAAAATCATTTTTTGGGGCATCCCTGTTTACTATCTAGCATGACCCTTGAACTTAAAGGTGGTTTTTGACAAGAAAGATTACGCAAAAGAAAGTTTCTTAATGAACATATAAGACATCTGCCAGCCTCAATTGAAAATATTTTCTTGCATATAAGAAACCAGAGAGCCTGATTTGAAAATTTGAGTTTCTTATAAGTGGGGACTTACTGCATTCATATTGAGATTTAGCTTTGCAGTGCATTTTAGAAATCATTATCAAAACTGAATCTGAACGCACGTAAGAAATCAAAATTACCTTTTTGATCCTATTAAAATTTTAAAAAACAAACAACTGATTACACTACCTACAGACTAATTTATAATTCCACAACAATTATTCCATGGGGAGTAACAGACTATGACTACCCCGCCGTGGCCATTTCATAAAGAAAATAAAACTTGCTGCAAACGATTATTATTTCTTGTTTTAGAGATAGCTGATTTGATATGAGCTGAATAAGAAAGCTTTGAGTCCACGATAAAACAAAGAAATAAAATATGAACTGGTTGAAAAGTCAAATAAACTTTTACTTCAATGTGTCTTAACAAAGAATTGGGCCTAGCACTGGATGAAAACCATGGTGCAGTAAGAACAGATACCGGGTCCGGGTGTCTCAGAAAAAAGTACACAGATTTGGTTGGCTCAAGCGCTGTGAAATTTAGCTTCAATCGATGGCTAATTACTGTCAAAATGTTCCTCGATAATTAATTTCAACATAGATACCTCGTTTGTCGATAATGGTGCTTTGCGAGTAGAAATATTGATCTTGAAAGCAGGAATCTGCCTCCAAACCAGTGCTTCGGCCTGTTGGCCCGAGCAAATTCTCGAAGCACATCAAAATTGAAACTGATATTAAAGAAAAATCAAGAAGCTACCGAATGGGTCACTGCAGGCGAATAGAATATAATATGATCTACCGGGTGTCCTAAAAACTGTATACAAGTTTGAAAATTCTAATGCAAAGAGTCTCGGTCAAATCACCCAGGAACTATCGTTATGTTAATCCTCAATGGCTGAATTATATTTTGGTATTTTTCTCATCATTTTCGGTAACGTGGTTGCAGAGCAATAAATCAGCAAGTGTAAAATTTCCTCTTAGGCCCAAACCAGAGGTCCCAGTAGAGAAGAGCTAACGATTCTAAGGATGACAGAAGCATGTTGGCCCTCGACATCCAACGCTGATATATTTCGGGATTCTTATTGTTAGAAACCAATAAGAAATCATCCTCAAAAGACAATAACATTACATTATCATTAATCAAGGGATTTAGTTTTCTTTACCTTACTTTACATCAAAAATTTTAATCTTAAGAATAACCAGCTCATTTTACTAAGGTCCCTTGACCAATAAGATACAGTGAAATAATTTCTCCAGGAGAGTCTTTGATTTAGTTTTGTTAATTAGTTCAATTCAAATCAGCAGGAAATTGATTCCTGAGAAGATCACAGGTTGCTATGCTTAGGGTTTCTTGACTACATGGTCTAAAAATGGCGGCTCTGGTTTGGGCCTAAGAGTAAATTTTGCGTTTGCCGATTTATAGCTCTACAACCAAGTTTCCCACAGTGGTCAGAAAAATATCGAAATTTTATTTAGCCAATGAAGATTAACAAAAAGATATGCTTTGGGTAATTAGGTTTAAACTGTCGGCGTCAGAATTTTTCAAACTTGTAAACAGTTTTTTTTTATTTATCCCTGTGCCTCACCAATTAGTTCTTGCCAAAAGCCAAAGCTCTGGCTTGGAGGTGGACGCAACTTTGAGCTTTCAATATTAATATTTCTGCTCTCAGAGCACCAATACCCGCAAACGAGGTATCGTAATAGTCAAATAAAAACGAGCGAAATTGACGACAAAATGTAATCAGTCTAAGTAAACATCGTTTTCATGTAGCTTTTCGTAATTGTATATGTAGATGTAATTTAGTTTAGTGTTCTATGTCATGACCCTGGGATAGTCATGGGTTCTTGCTTCCCGGGTTATCATCTTAGTTATGTAGTTAAGTAATTTGTAAGTATAGTCTTAAGTACCTCGTTCTTGTAAGTTTTTATATTGAATATAAAAAAGAAAAAAAAACCAGGTATCTTTGTTCAAGTTAACTATCGAGGAGCAATTTGAGAGTAATTAGCCATTGATTAAAGCTAAATTCACATCGCTGCATCAAAAAAATCTGTATACTTTTTGGGACACCAGGTAGAAATCAAAGAAAAAGAACTGACGATGGTAATTTCTCTGCAATTGCTAGTCGATCAGCGTCTGGGTCATTTGCGACAATCACACAACTTCCATTCTCTTCTGCAGTTTTCATAGACAGATCCTGAAGATTCAAAAATGTAGCAACATAAGATTGTTGTCAGACAAGAGCTAGAATCGAAAAATTGGCCCAAAACATAAAATAATGATCATTAGAAAAAATAAAGGAGCTAAATGAAACTTACCAATGAGCTTTTGCCTTCTTCGGGATTTGGAAATTTTACAGTTGGGAAATCTGGGTCTGGATCAGCCTATGAAAGTAATTTGTGAAAATAAAATGGTTTAATATATGACATTAATTATTATGCGTTGAAGACTAAGCGTCACTTTCAACTTGCATTCACAGTATAGTAATTTCTGAGTCTTTCGGATTATTACCGGGTGTCCGATCTGATCAACAGCTTTTTAATTTAGTTCTTTATCATAGATTGTAACTAATGTTTCTATTGGAGGGCCCCTTGGAAACCAACTAATGTTGAAGGGTAGCTGTCCTTCAAAGAAAAAACCTTATAGCTACTCTAAAACAACGTTCGAATCGAATGATATGAAATAAGTTTTTTCGAATTTTCTAATGTGAACAGCAATGATAGAAGCTCTAACGCCACTCAATCGAACCTCGCGCATACAATAGCATAAAAATATCGCTCGATCCAGACTCTTTTTCAGAATAGCTAAAAGGTCTATTAAATATGAAATAAAAAAATTAAATTAGATAAATATTTTTAATATAACAGTGGCCCCATTTACACGATACCGTTCTCCTTTCATACCGGATTGGTTTTATATCGGATTGGCCTTCTGTTCACACGACACCGTTTCCTTTCATACCGGATTGGTTTTATATCGGATTGGCCTTCTGTTTACGCGAGACCGTTTTCATTTCATATCGGATTGGCCATCTGTTTACACGAGAACGCACCAATCCGATATGATTCATACCGTTTTCGCGTTTTCAAATGAAAACGCTCTGAGAGTGACATGAAATGAATCCGATATCGTGTAAACGGTCGAATCCGGTATCAACCCACAACGGAACCTCTCTATCAATTCTACGAGCCTCCTATTCATGTGGTGCGCTGCGCAGTGGGTCGTAAAACCAGGGTAAAACAAAGGTGAATCCTTCGCAGCACAAGACACAGCGTTTCCGTGTAAACAGAACCCCAATCCGATATGAAATGAAAACGGTGTCGTGTAAACGGAACCCCAATCCGATATAAAATGAAAACGGTATCATGTAAACAGAAAAATGTTCGTATCGGATTGCCACCCCCAATCCGATATGAAATGAAAACGGTATCGTGTGAACAGGGCCAGTAACGCGTGGTAACACGTTGGATCAAAGGTAAATGTATTGTCATACTACAGTAACACGTGCAGTATATGAAATATATTAAGTATAAACCGTTCCTGTTATAGGTGCGATTCTACCGTTGACGGTGGATTCCAGAACATTTTCAAAGCAAGTAGCAGCAGATAACTCCATCGTTTTAAAACTCCTAGCTTGTATTCATGTTTTCGTGGAGGCGTTAGAAATAATATTGAATTTGACATACCTGTTCTTTGACAGTTACGAATGGGTTCAATGAAAATGCTTTGAAGGCACTCTCCGCGTATCTTTGTCCAACTCCATGCATTGCTGTGTATGTTATTTTCAACGGACTGCTGGCATTATTTTCCCTGCAAATATGAAGATAGCATCATCCTGAGCAAATTATTTAGAATATTTTTCTTCTGCATTCAAAATAACAACGTTTGAACAAGTAGCGAAACGTTTGATGCTATAAAAACAATGAAGCTCCCAGCCGCAAAAAAGGAACCTTGAAAATTTCTATGAACGAATTTGCAATAAACTCACAGTTTTAATTGAAAACTTTTTATAGTTGGCCGCAATGTTAGCTTTGGGTAAATGATGAATAGAAAATGCTATATTAATATCTGCACCCTCCTCCCATCACAAAAACTCCCTTATCCTAAACATTTTCTGTCTTCTACAATAAACGGTGAGTCAATAAAAAGAATCCTCGTTTCAAAGGTCATGGCTCGCAGGATATCAAGATAATGATATTGGCAAGTAGGTTGTTTAATGGTAGACCTGTTCAAATCCATTTTGAAAGTTAACTGACTGAAATCGGCCACTCCGCTCTGAAATTATAAGGGATTTTTTCGAGAAAGCCTCTTTAAGAAACCTTCAAAACGTGCCCAAAATCATGAACAAATTTCCCTACCATTTCTGCCTTATACGGCCCTTACAGCAATGACTTCTGCATGCTCTAGTTTGTGCTAACCTCTTGGGGGGGGGGGGTGAACAAGTCTTCCCCCTGGCATCAATAACCTATTCAGGGGGATTCCATTCTCACAAGAGGACAAAATAGATGAATGCATGTGGTTGTCATCAATTTTAGGAAGGAAAACCAAGGAAAATTTGCTCATTATTTTCACTCGTTTTTGCAGATTTTTGGGAGGGGCTTTCTGCAGAAAATATCCCATATCCACGGGAAGGAATGGCCGATTAAAGCCGGGTAAATTACTGAACCTAATTGAACATATTGGCAATAAAACAAGACAGTCTTAAATTATATTGCTCTAATATTCAGGGAGCAGTCGCCTTCCAAACAGGAATTCTTTTTTTGACTCACCCGGTACCATAACAATTTTCAAAGCCTTTTGCCAAACACAATGTTCGTCCTTCTTCAAAATAAGGTTTCCGTATTTCTATGTGGCTATATCTCTATTTAAGAGGCTGGGTCACGTAACCATCAACAAACTTGCTATCTCTATAATCTTATTGTTTCAGGCACGTGCCTATCATGTTCTGTACAAATTTTGGTGGATGGGGTGAATCCGCAATAAAGTTACTTCTAAACATCCACTACATCTCTGCGATCTTACAATATGAGAATGCTTCGTTTGCTTCTCTGCAAAATTCAAAAATCCGTTTTCAAAATTTATCTTTCATTCTGAAAAAAGGGTGGAAAATCTTTGTGATGTGGCCTACCAAAAAACTGCTAAACAGTCGTTTCGAAAGACGTTTGTTTACTTCAAGTCCATTTCGTCACCTGTAATAAGTCTATCTGAAAGTCTTCTATGGCGAAATAGACTTGGGGCAAGTCTTCACGTGACCCAGCCCCTCTTATTATCATATGGTAAAGATGAGAGTTATCTTGAAAGAGACATCAAAAAACAACAACTTAACAAGTCAAGTCGATTTTACCTGAAATGACAATGACTTTGTATATCCTTCATGTATGACTCCATAACTTCACTCAGCGGGTCTATACACAATGAGCTCTTTTTGTGGAGCTCTTCATCCCATGAGGCTTCCCAGGGTTCTAGGTTTTCCATAATGCAGTTCGAGATTCCTTTGTCATGTGGAGAGATTATCTACAAAAAAACATCGAATCAATCTGTCAAAGCATAGGTTTCAAATCTTTGAAAAGGTTGGTGTAAAATTCTATGACCTACTTCTTTTAACCGAATGACTTCTAAGAAACTTCAGCTGTTTCTCTATAATTCTACCGTTGGTCTTTTCTGAAATCTTCAATATTTTCAGAATTGGAGTCTTTTTCTACTTTTTCAAGAATTCAAGAAATATTTTCAAAAAACTTAAAACAATCGTAATTTCTAAACTGTCTGAAGCAACATGAAATAATTTCGAAGAAAACCATAGTTTATGGATGTCTACAATATTGAATCAAGCAAAAGTCTGCCACTATTCTGGTTTATGATTTAGAAATTTGATGACGTCACACCCTCAAATGAGCTACGATGTGACATACGCTGAAATTTCGAGAAATATTGAAATTTCTGAAAAGTCCGACGGTAGAATTAAAGATAAGTAACTAAAGTTTGTTTCAAGCCACTCAGTCAGAAGAAATAGATCATAGAATTTTACACCCACCTTTTTAAGCCGAGTTAAAGATGCCAACGATCTCCTTTGCTCTTCATGGGTTAGCTGGTGTTCTTCAATACATCCTCCTCCAGAAAGTAGGGGGCTTAATAGAGAGGGGGGTAATTGTTAAATTTTGGCTCAGAGGGGACTTATTAGAAAGGGGGCTTAATAGAGAGGGGAGCTTTAAAGAGCTTTTACGGTAGATCGCACCATTACTCTCTGAGAGTAACTCTCGGTCAATCAGTTGAGAGGACAGTCTTGTCGATACCACAACAACATAGGTTTTCGAGCAAACATGTTACATATGGTGGGTATGTTACATATATTGGTAGTAAAAGAATAAATACCTGGGCACCATTGGAGTAGTAAACCTGCCAAGAAATGGAATTAATTAATAGAATTAAGCAACCATTAATATATTCTTGAAGTTCTAAAAGAACGTTTGGTCTAAGGCAACGTTTCCATTACTCCATTTTCGTTTGAAAACGTAGTGGAACGTCTCCGTTTTTGGTCTTGCGTTTCCATTTAAAACGATCGAAAACGGAGACATTTGAAAATGATGTTCAATGTGGAGTGATTTGAATTTTCAATGAAAACACTGAAAACGGAGTCGTTCAAAATGCTACAACAACAGCAACCTGCACAGCGCCAAAAAACAAAGCAAAGGAAATGTCTGAACGACGGAAATGAAAACGAGTGAAAATGGAGAAATTGAAACACCTCCGTTTTTGTGTCAGGACTTCTTCGCGAAACGGAGTAATGGAAACAGTTCAAGATCATCCGAAAACGGAGTGATTTGAAAACAGAGACATTTGAAAATAGAGTATTGGAAACGCACCCTAAGAAAGCATTCTGACAACTCTTTGAGAAGAACTTCAGTTCAAATCTTATTTTCACTGCTGAGGCAATTTTGTCCAAAGGATATGTTTTTCAACTGCAAAAGGAACGACTACTGACAAAATGAAAGGTCCCGCTCAAATTCTATTCTCGCAACTCATTCTTTGTAGGAAGGCAAATCATTTTCTTCCATCAAGGTTAGCAGAAAGAATCGCGCAGTTCTACAGAGTCGGGTTGAGATAGCGACCATGAAATTTTAGCTGCACTAAAATAAGAAATTAGCATTTTACAAAGTAGGCTGAAGAGTAATTTGCCTCTCTCGGCCTAACTCTGTTATCTTTCTTGTATCTTTGTAGATTGTAAACATAAGTAATTTTTAAGTAATTTGTTAGTAATATTGTAAAATTTGGCAAGGCCCCCTGTAAAGCAATCCTCTCGATTGACGGGGCCTACCGTAAAAACAATGAAACATGAAATGAAAAATGAAATTTTAGAAATGGGAAAAGTATTAAATGCAGAAGAATCTTTCCTGCAGGATGTTTGAATTACGATTGCAACCAAAATGTCATATTATTCCTCACATCTTGTCAACTCTAGCTAAAGAGCAAATTGATACCAATATATTCTTACAGTTTAGGAAAGGTAAGTAGTTTGTATTGTATATACCTTGTATCCATTGTCCTCTTTAGGATTATGGGATGCAGTTACCATGACACCAGCAACACATGAATATTTCTTGACAGAGTAAGGCTAAAAGATTGATAATCTGTTTATTACCTGACTGACGTTTCAAAAACGAGGCAATACAAGAATCCCGCCAATCCCAGTGGTTAATCGCACATTTCCCGCGGTTTTTCCGTAGCCTTGTAAAATACGACATAAGCACGCGTTCTTGCACCACAGCAACTGATTTAGGCCGGTGAGATTTGCAATAAATTTAAGCGACTTAACAATAATAAAATGCGTTTGATTAAACGGTACAAGTCAAAATTGGGAGCTATCAGGTAATAAAACTCATACTAACCGGTTTTGTAGTTGCACAGGAAAATATAAAGCCCTCGGGCTTTATATTTTCCTGAACAACGTGAAAATGGTTGCACAAAAGGGCAACACTGCGGGAAAGGTCCCACAAGAATTGTTTGAAATTTTAGATGTGATATCCTTTTCCTTTTACCATCGAAGAAAGTGCATGGCTCACAAGGCCAAGCCTCCGAGTTGATCAGCCATTTTCAAACATCAGTTATTCAAAGAGCTATAGGATTGTGAACATTTCTCCGGATTATATACTGAGTGTATTTTTCACTTACTAGCCACGATATCAACCTAGATTGGAATTTGATGTCATTAAAATCAGCTCTCTAGTCCAACATTATATGTCATCTCATCAAGTAAGCTAAAATTGAACAACGGTTGGAAAAACGCAATGAATCCTCTACTTCCCTGCTTTATCGTAATGACAAGAAAATATCTTTCATTGCCATGGACCAGATATTAAATAAGGACCAGATGTAAGAAATGATATGCAGAGGTTTTGAAGGTACTGAGAGGCATTGGGGTGAAATTTTGGTAAAAGGGAGGATGCCAAGGGTTTGTGGCTTTACATCCATTATAAATGGCTATTCCTACAGAAATCGAAATTGAAAAAGCAACAACAGACCTTTTAGCTATTCTGCAAAAGAGCCTGGATCAAACGCTATTTTTATACATTTCTATACGCGAGGCTCGATCGAGTGGAGCTAGAGCTCCTATCACTATTATGCACATTCGAAAATTCTAAAAGATTTAGCAAAATATCGCTTGATTCTGATTCTTTTCAGAATAGCTAAAAGGTCTATTGCAAAATACGAATACTTACTACAAAGGGAGTTGGAACAATGTCTGAAAATAAATACACTTTTATGTCTTGGCTAAGGAATACTGCAGCACATAATCTTGCAAACCTGGATGAAACACAAAGGCAGGCATTACACAATAACAAGAACACCAATAATTCGAATCTACTGGTATACAGTATCATATAGCAATATATCAGTACCACTGGTATTGAGTATTGTACGCACTGAGAGACCCAAAAATAGTTCTTCGTCAACTAGAGTCGATTCAGGCTTTGAGGCACCTGCTTTTCAAAGCATTGGCTTTTCGAAACGCAACGTTTTCACAGATTTTCGAAAGTGCTATGAAAAGCCTGATGTTCCAAAATACCCTAATCGACCCTACTGGGCCTTAGCTGCATTCCTTCATTATACCGGGTGAGTCAATAACAAGAATCCCCGTTTGAAAAGCCACGGCTCCCTGGATAGCAAGACGATGATATCGGTAAATACATAATTTAATGGTAGACATGGTCGAATCTACTTTAAAATTCATCTGACTGAAATCAACCGCTCCGTTGTGAAATTATGAGGGATTTGTTCGAGAAAGCTTATCCAAGAAACCTTCAAGATGTGCCCAAAATCACAACCAAATTTTCCAAACATTCCTGCCTTACATGGGCCTTAGAGCAATGACTTCTGTACGATTTAGCACGTGCTATCCTCTTGGGAGGACTAAATCGACCATAATGATTTTATTATCCCAGGGATCATCTCATTCATCCTCCCAACGGAATAACATTCATGTAAGCACGTAAAAGCCATTGCTGAAAGGCAGAAAATTTGTTCACAATCTTAGACATGTTTTGAAGGCTTCTTGAATAAGCTTTCTCGACAAAATCCCTGATAATTTCAGAACGAAGTGGCTGATTTCAGCCAGGTAAATTGTAAAATGGATTTGAAAATGTCCATGTTTAAATATTCACATATTTAAATTCTGATCATAACGGTCACATATCAGCCCTGATGAAGTCCTGCATGGCAGGACGAAATATTGGAATAAATAATTTTTTGTCGTATTGCGATGTTTCTGTCTTCAAATTTATTCATTCATTCGTCACCGCAAGCATCTTCGGATCCGACGATCGACACTGGTATCGTGGCTTTCCTTTTTTCAAATTCTAAAATCATATGCGTGCCATTTTAAAATTATTGAAGACTTTACCTGTGGCTGCCATGTCTTGCATCATGTCCAATGACTATGCCTTGACTTTTTATATCAGGAAATTGTTTTATCAAGTATTTGCATAGTCCCTATGAAAAAGAATTGTAAATCCTTTATTTTTAAGAAGAACAATACCAAAGCTGGTGAGCTATTTAGAAATTTATTTTATTGTCTTAAGCAATGTGACAATTTGTGGCTAGAATTTTGAAATCCCCCCCCCCCAAATGCTTTTATGCAGATAATGCCACCATCTACGGTACAAGCCTTGAACAAGATAAGGTGGTTTCGCCACCTTATACTTCAAGGGAAGAAACTTTTGCAGGAAGAAACTTTGGCAAGTTCAAAAAACCTGAAATTGTTTTAATTAACTTTCGTGAATGGACCAAACCAGGAAATTTTGTGAGAATAAACTTTTGCAAATTAGGTTCCTTATCAAAGTTTTATAATGTCTCAAATGTTCCTCAACTCTTCAATGACTCTTCAGAATCGCCAATGAATGCGTATTTCGAAAGGGTTGCTGCTAAAGAACAGGGATATCAATATCTGGTTGCATATTACTAAATATTTGATTTTATGACAAGGAAATTTTGCGGAATAAATTTTCACAAATTTCGGCAAAAACACGAAAAAACAAACATTTCTTCCAGCAAAGTTTCTTTCCTTAAATCAAATTTTGTTTAGAAAAATTTGCAGTCTTTGATATGGCTCAAAAAATTCCGATCACAATGATATTAATTCTTGTCATGTTAAAATGTGCAAGGCCTGTGCTGTATACAGTACAGTATACATACACCAGCTGACTTCACATGGTGTGGGAATTTTTACGGGAAAACAAGTGATTAAGACAATGGAATATTGAACAAAAAAGTGATTACTTTGAGGGAAGAAACTTTTGGGGGAAGAAACTTTCAATTTTTTATTGCGTCTCTGACCAAAATTTGTGAAAATTAATTCTGTGAAATTTCCTTAAAGGTGAAATTTGCGAAAGTTTGTTCCCAAGAATTTTCCAAAAATATAGAATCAAATCTCTATCTAATCAAACATAGATATTCCTCTTCTCATTCAATGAGTTATTGAAGAGTAGAGGAACATTTGAGACAAAACAAAGATTGATGAGAAACCTAGTTTGCAAAAGTTTATTCCCATGAAATTAAAAATTTTTGGCTGATTTGTGCAGCAATCTATGTAGTAAATGTGTGTTAGCACTAAGGCCGCCCATTTTATCAGCATAGACCCTTGTCAGTGTTTGTGTAATCTCCAGCCCATACCCCTCGCTCCCAGTCCATGCATGCCTCGCATGCTTTTGATTTGTCCAAATCTTGTTCACGAAATTTGTTTCCCACTCGCCCTCCCTCAAGTAGCTGCTATCGTTTACAGCCCCCGTAGTCCAGTACCCCATTGGGTCATATCTGAAGTCACTTAAATCGCAAATGGATTGCCCTAATACGCATTATGTTATCCAATCCAGTAGGGCCACCATCATGGTGGCTCTGAGAATATGATTTTGGTCACGATAGCAATAAAGCCCAATCAATAGTTATCCGTTATGATGTGTGTCATTAATTAGTCTGTATTTAGCCTGTATGTTCATTTGCTATATTCAAAGAAATAGCTGTAACACGTGATCCCAGCAAGACACCGGTCTTGTTTCAAAGAGATCAGGGCAGCGTTGGAGAAAGCTGAAGTAAGCTGGAACCTGTGACCCCGGCAAGACACCGGTCTTGTTTCAAAGAGGTCAGGGCAGAGTTGAAGAAAGTTGAAGTAAGCTGGAACCTGTGCCCCCGGCAAGACTACACCGATCTTGTTTCAAAGAGGTCAGGGCAGCGTTGAGAAGTGTTGAAGTAAGCTGTAACCTGTGACCCCGGCAAGACACCGGTCTTGTTTCAAAGAGGTCAAGGCAGCCATGAAATAAAGTATATGTACAAATGCCAAAGATACGACCCCAAAAGCTGCCAATGATAAGTGCAAGGGTTAATACAGTCTCTATTTTGTGTCGGGCGTTCTCAGCGGCCGTCGAGCGGTAAGCAAAGTTAGTTAAAAAAATGTTGCGTTTTTCAACTCGTGAGAGTTTCTTCCCTTAAAGTAAGTACAAGGGATTGAATTCTCTAAATTTCCATTTAACAATGCAGAGTTCAAAATGAAATGAAATACCTGTGAAGTTTGAATAATGGTGAGATCATTCATGCGAGAAAAACCAGCACCAACTACAGACCGCAATCCTGTGGAAAAAGACAAATGTTTAAGTAAGATGGGGAACGTTTATCTTATAACAAAGAAGGATTTTTGCTAAATCAATCAATAATTCACTCAGTCAACTATGTCTCAAAACAAACAGAGAAAATGGGGATAAAATAATATGTATGAACTATCAGTTTTTGTTTTCAAGGATCACACAGCACACTTTGGTGGCTTCTTAATTCAAGGCAAAGTTATTGGGGTTTACTGTATGCCCTTTGGAATCCTAGCAGGAAATTTATGACAAAGATATTTACAAAATAATTCCTTTTGATGGTCTGGAAGCCCAACATATTTTTAATTTGATTACCACTGATTAAATTGCAGAACCTACATGGAAGAAGGTATTCTTTAAATAAATTTTGCAGAGTGGGGAAGATGATAGTACCAAAGTGCTACCAGATGCATTTCATGCCCCAAAATATTTCTGAAATGTAATATTTCATACATACCAGCTGTCCCAAACTCCATTCTCTTTTCCAATCTAATTGCAAGTGCCTCAAAATCTTTCTTATTTACAAGCTGGGTAATTTCATCAAGAGTTTTTGCATTCTGCAAGTAAGGAAAGGAAATGCTATTGTTTAGACATTGTTTCAACTTGACCTTGCTTGAATAATGCTTTTGAGGATGCCACTCGATGATACGAAACTGATTGAGGATGCCAAACGAAATTACTTCCTTAAGGCAGGAAACACTTTAGCTAACCCGGGGACTTCTAGAAAAAGATATTGGTCTTTAATTAACACTGTCCTAAACAAGGCAAAGATTCCAATTATACCACCCCTCTTAGAAAACGGGTTGTTTATAACGGATTTCACGGAAAAGGCACAGTTATTCAATGACTATTTCATACTCCAGTGCACGACGATTGATACAGGCAGTGAAATTCCACCAAATGTACCAGCACCTTCTTCCCTGATAAATGACTTTCCTATTACTGATGAAAAGATACTGAACATTATAAGGTCATTAAATCCTAATAAAGCACATGGTTGGGACGGAATATCTGTTAGAATGATAAAATTAAGTGATGCTGCATTAGTTATTCCACTGAAAATAATATTCGAAAACTGCTTGAGGCGTGGCCAATTTCCCAAAATATGGAAATATGCAAATGTAGTGCCAGTTCATAAGAAAAATGAGAAAAATTTGAAGGGGAACTATCGACCAATTTCTCTCCTACCAATTTTTGGAAAAATACTTGAGAAACTTATGTACGACTCTTTATATTCACATCTCGTTTCCTGCAAGTTGCTCAATCCAAATCAATCAGGTTTTCGTCCCAGTGATTCAACGGTCAATCAGTTAATTTCCATAACGCACACGATCTTTAAAGCCTTTGACTGTAATCCTCCTCTGGATGTTCGTTCTGTTTATCTTGATATTTCTAAAGCATTTGACAGAGTATGGCATGACGGTTTGATTTATAAACTACAACGTTGTGGCGTCTCGGGAAAGCTTCTTTCGCTTATACAAAGTTTTCTTAAGGATCGAAAACAGCGAACAGTTCTAAATGGACAGAGTTCTGATTGGGGAGATATTTCAGCAGGAGTACCCCAGGGTTCTATTTTAGGGCCCTTGTTTTTCCTTGTTTATATTAATGATCTTGCTGCTGACGTAAAGTGTAATGTTAAGCTTTTTGCTGATGATACATCATTGTTCACCGTAGTAGAAAACTTAAACTCAGCTGCCAGTGATATGAACCATGACCTAGAGTTGATAAGACAGTGGGCTCATGATTGGAAAATGTCGTTTAATCCAGATCCCCAAAAACAAGCTGTTGAATTGATATTTTCTCAGAAACGAATTGAAATGAATCATCCAGAAATTCGTTTTAATAACATACCAGTGATGAAAGTAGATGAACATAAGCATCTAGGACTTATCCTGGACTCAAAGCTTTCATTTTCGGCTCACGTTAAGGCAGCTATCTCTAAAACGAGAAAGGGAATTGGTTTGCTGAAATATCTCTCCAAGTACCTACCCAGACATACCCTAAACGAATTATTTAAGCTCTATGTGCGACCTCACCTGGAATACGGAGACGTTATCTATCATATTCCGGCTAAAGTATGTGAGTTTAGCGGTAATACCATTTTGTCGAGCTTGATGGAAAAGTTGGAGTCCGTTCAGTATTCTGCTGCCCGTGCTGTTACGGGAACATGGAAGGGAACGTCACGCGAGAAGCTGTACGCAGAGCTTGGTTGGGAGTCACTGAGTTCCCGAAGAT
>REGL01000625.1:20467-31876 GCA_004194395.1 Aurelia aurita complex sp. Pacific | reverse complement strand
CCTTTGATTCGGCTGTAATATGCTACTCTCCTTCGCAGAGCTTTTTACTATCCTTGTGAATTCTTGCAAAGCAAAATGATGGAAAGGAGCCTCTGCATAGGAGAGTAGTAATTTGCTGAATTTTCGCAACATGCAAAAATTTAAAAAATTCCCAAAGTACAAGACAGGTATTTAAATTAAAATTGTAAACTGTGTAAATGTAATCATGATGAAATGCATGAACATGACTGGTAGATGGATTTGCAAATAAGTTACTCTCCTCTTTTGCAGAATGTTTTGTTAGTTTACCCTAAAAGTCTTAAATCATAGCGTTAATTAGTGGAATTTTCTAGCTTTAAAAATTCGTTTTTGCAGCTCCAAAGGGGCGTGGTCATCGTTTCCGGCAAAGTAGAGGGCGTGGTCCCCAAAAAATTTTCTGGGGGCTTAGCCCCCAGACCCCCGTGGTTCATATCAGCACCCCTCAACAAAAACCTTGGATCCGCTCCTGGTCATGGCTGTGATTAGCTGGTTGTGATGTTGAATAAACTAACAAAGAATAGTTACGAAGCCTTTATACTCTTGGATCATACTTTGCTTCGAGAATAAGGGGAGTCAAATCGTTCTTGCCTAATTCTTTTCTTTTTCAGCATAGGGCTCAAATCTTTAATATTTTTAAGAAGGTGGGTGTTAATTTGTATCGCATTTTTCTTTGAATTGAATAATCTGAAAGGAACTCAGGGTACTTTGCTGTAAAATATCCATGAAGGTTTGTAGCTGAAGAGTTGCAATAAGTCAGATACCGACATTGAAACATTTACAATAAACTTACGAGCCTGCTTAGGCCATCTTATAACCGCAGAGTCACAATAATGGGATACAACATGCCGTTCGATAACCACCACCATGCCAGCACTACCCAATCCATCAGTACCAGCATGATAGACACGCAATAAAATCGATTCGATACTTCATAAACTTTCCAGACACACCCTGCGAAACCACAGCTGGCATAGCCTATAGATGGTAGGTATTACTCCCTCTTTATTTAGTTACCTTAACTATTAGTTCCTTTAGTATTGTATTTTAGTAGCAGCTTAACATTTGTTTTCACCCTACGCTATCCAAAAAGTGCAATTTTTTGATATTTTAATTATTTTTGAAAGAATTCATGGGAAATTTTGTAAAAATGAAAACCATCGTAAATCCTTAATCAATAGGGGCAAAATGATAAATTCTACTACAGTAGGTAACCATAGTTTATGAAGGCCTACAATATGTTGGCAAGCAGAAATCTGTAGCTCTTCTGGTTTAGGATTTAGAGATTTGATGACGTTACACCCTTAAATATAATAAATGCCGCCATTTTGAAACTAATGAAGATATCAAAAAATTTCCGAGACAGATTTACAGCAAAAAACCCTAAAGTTCCTTCCAGGCACTTTAATTCAAAGAAAAGTGTAGAACAATTTTACACCCACCTTTTTAAAGGACAAGTCCGGGGTTGGAATGATTGTTCGTATATTGAAAGATCACAATGCTGTGAATGGTGTGTAGTACTTTTTTCAAGCCTTCTCTGTCTTTTCTCTGCGATATTGAGTATTTAAATCTGAGAAATGAGCGAAATAACGTCATTATTCATGACGTAATTTCACCCATTTCGCCTTCGACCTGAACAAGGCTGCTTTTCTTATCGAACTCTCAAGTAATTTCCGACGTCACAATAGAGCCTTCAAACCGAGGCTAGCCATTTTATCGCGTTTTCAAAATAGTGACGACATTGGGCCTAACTTACAAAAATGTCGTACGAATTTACAACAGAAAAAGACATCAAAACCCGGAAAAAAGATACCAGTGACGTTTGGCAATTGGTAAGGTTGCTTTTTGACATTAATTGTAGAAGCCCCGGACTTGTCCTTTAAAGATTTGCGCCCTATGCCTTCTTTTTGATTGTCTTGTTTACTTAATCAGCTCTACGACAGTGTGCCTTTAAGTGCAGATGACCACTAGCCTCACTACATAAGGACCCTCTAGTTACGCCCATCTAATTGAGTTGAATTGTTGTTGTTGTTGTCGCTCCACTGAGGGCCTTATAACCATAGAGCTGTAAAACCGGACAACATCTGTTGACCGAAGTGCCATCATCAAGCCAAAGAGCACAGGGAAACGAGAGACTCATCGTCATAAGTCCAGATGACCACCATGATATGACATTTAAACAATTATTGATAGTTTTAAATGTAAAGTCATGCGTTTCTGGTCTTACCGTTTCAAGACATTGGTACATGTTCTCCTTTGTTTCCTGCATTTCGAATCTTTTTGAAAGAGTTCACGTATGCAAAGTTAGCTGACAAACACATCAAGACATGCACCTATTAAAAGAATTAAATGAAAGCAACATTAAAGGCCTGTTCATTACAAAGAAGTAGCTTAGCATCATGCCGTAAGGATAATTGGCATATTGCTCGCTTTTAAGACTGACAGGAGAGTAAACGTATTTTCAATAACAAACTAAGAAGTATGGTTCGAAATGTCCTATTGATCATGTCTTAATTAAAACTGGATTTGTCTAATATTTTACAATTGGATTCGTCAAACATGTCTCAATTAAAACTGGATTTGTCTACAGGGTGTCCCAAAAAATTGTGCCCCGTTTGTCTGAAGATTGCGACAAAACGGCAAAAGATTCTCACAAAACTTTCGCATGATGGTGATCTTCAGATGTTCAATTAAAGTCTGCCACCATCCCCGTAAAAATCCGTTGAAAAATGATTGAGCTACGACCTTCAGAAGACCAAATTTGCCTGACGACTGAACCCAGCAGTCGGCCATTTTGCCTGACTGTTTTGCAGTGATAAGTATCTTCACGTGAGTTAAGAAATAATCTCTGTGAGATCAGAAATAGTGGAAGACTCCGAGGATTATCAGAATTTTCACGAGAGCTATGAAATTGGAGGCTGCTGTTTCATTTTCATTCCATAAAGCTATTTATCGCTGCAAAATAGTAAGACAAAATGGCCGACCGCTGGTTTCAGTCATCGGGTAAATTTGGTCTCCTGAAGGTCATAGCTCTATCATTTTTCAACGGATTTTTATGGGGATGGTTGCAAACTTTAATTGAACATCTGAAGAGTACCATCATGCAAAAGTTTGGCGAGAATCTTTTGCCGTTTTGTCTCAATCTTCAGACAAACGGGGCACACTTTTTTGGGACACCCTGTAATATTTTGCAACTGGATTTGTCAAACATGTTTACGTTTTTCTAATGAATGATGAATAAATCTACAATGATTCTCGTCGCTTGCCTCATCCTTCGAAACTAAGAACTCAACCCAGTACTGAAAGTTTCTTGAAACTGTCGAATTTTGCGTCCCAAACTTTGTTGAAGCCTTTCCAATTTTTAGACATTACTCTAAGTAATACAGTAAAAACCCGCATATACGAACCTTACATTTTGAAATCACCCTGTTTAGGTTCTTATGCACATGAAACTATTCTTGAAAACAGGATGCAAGGTTCTTAAATAGGTTCTTATCAAAGAATTATTTACAGATCTTCGAGAATTTAGGCCAAATATAAGAAAACAAGGTTTTCACCTACTCATTATCATGACACAATTTTCTAAAAAACAATATACACACAAGCATTTTTTTACAAATGCTTTGTATGTGGCTAAATTTCTTAAAATATTTCATCACATATTACCAACCAGTAGTTTACATTTAACTTTTTTTAAGCTAAGAACCTTCCTTGAATTTCAGGATGAATAGGTTCTTCTGTAATGGGGTGAAATTAGAACATTTTAGGCCTTAGGTTCTTATAAGTAGGTGGTTCTTATATGCGGGTTTTTACTGTAGCGTATGATTCAGGAAAAAAGTAAAAACTGACGTAAAAATATGCTAAAGATATAAATGCTAAATATGCTATGCTACCTATGCTATGGTAAATAGTTTCTCGAGTGATATTTCTAAATACTGGAGTTTCATAACTTTTTAGCGATCTGAGGGAGGAGTTTCTCTTGAGCGGTTTCATACAAAAATATACGTGCAGCCTTCTCAACATGATGTCATGACATAACTTGTTGTGTCATATTTCATGAGGTTTTCAAACAGCCCCAACATCTCAAACTTTCAATTGAAACCTTCATGATAAATACAGTTTGAAAATCTCAAGTAGAAGTAGGCCACAGCGCTTCCAAGGAATTTAACTGCGATTGAGCACCGTGAATATGGGGCTTTCAATGCATTTTCAACTGAAACTTCCAAATATATCATTTATGAAGAAAATAAAAAAAATGACAAGAAAACAATGCAAATTTTCCATTAAACTTACCGTTCCAAGTGCTGCGATGAATGCACCAGCTAAAGATATCAACAGTGGTGTGCCAGCATCCTTGACCTGTCAATTCAAAACAGATCTGTGAGTATGTGTTTAAACCATAACGACAGGGGTCTGCAGGATGAGAAAATTTCTATACACCCCTAGGGTAAGGTGGGGTTATTTGAGTTTACGGGGTAATTTGGGTCAATTTGCTTTTTCGCTATCAAAACGAACGTAAGTTCAAAATTCGATTCATGGCTCAGTGGGCAGTGAAATTTATACTTTTAGGAGTTGTTTAGTGGTGTTGAAGAATTAGTGGATAATTTCTAGTGATTTGATTTAGTTTCTAGCAAATAGACCAAGAATACCCCGCCTTACCCTATTGTACGCTATATAAGCTTTCACGCACACGTTGTAGCGTATTCTTTAAACGCAACAGAAATGAAACAAATGCTTGGGAAAAGACTATAAGAATAGATCTTTTTGAAAGGTAAAAGTTGAAAATTCTTTTGCACAATGCCTCTCATGTCAAATCATGGCTAGGCCCTATCTCAGAACCTCTGGTTTCACGTGCACCCCAAATTTTGACTTTGTGAACTCATATCTCCGGTGTTTGGTGGACGATTTCTAAATGCAAGGGATGTGCATTTAAGTAAATGCAAGGGATGTGCATTTAAGTAAATGTAAGGGATGGGCATTTAAGTTGAAGATCAACAAATGTAGCTATGAACTCAAAAAGCCCTGAAATCTTATCGTCTTGCTCCCTTGTTCAGTCAAAAAGGGGTACTTTTTGAGACACCCGGTACTGAAAGGTTTAAATACTGAAAAACCTTGTTTTGAACTATACTTTTTCAGCAGCAGAGTCAATCTGCTTCAAGGCTCCAATGATAGTGTGTCTTTCTTTCTGTCATTCATGACCAAATGAGGAGTTTAATATACAAAGAAATTGATCAGGAAATCATCAATGCTTTTTGCAGTATAATTCAAAACCAGGAAGCCAAAAAAAGAGCTGAATTTGTTGAGTTTTAAACCAATAGACAAAATCTGCTAGATTTGTTTACACACATTTCAAGTCATGTGATCAATCTCTTGATAAAACATCTTTTGATTTCTCTAACATATTTCATGCCAAGCAAAGTTGTGCCATGGGTGCGATTAGGTCTATTACAACATCAGCCATACCTGGAACACGATTTGATCCCTCTGGTCTATTAGCCAAAAAGAGGACATTTGAAGGTCGGCCTCTAATCAAATTTTGGTGATTAAATAGAGGTGCCTTTTTGGGACACCCGCTATTCATGTGATATTGAGAGCTTTCCTGATCTTCTGCTAAAATTCAGAAAATCCATGAAATCGCCCCCTTTCAAACAGAGGTGGAAAAAGTGCGTGAAGCCGAAGCAGCTTTGCAGGAAGCTTGTTTGTCTGGAACGAAGAAAAGGGAAGGAAAGAGAAAGCAGAATATAAGGAAGGAAAAGAAAGGAAACGATGAAGGGGGAACGAAGAAATGAAAAGAAAAAGGTTGTAACGAAAAGGATGGAAAGAAAAAGAATGGAAAGAAAAAAGGAGAGGAGGAAGAAAGACGGATAGGAAGGAAGATAGGATGACAAAGAAAATAAAAATTGAAAACATAAAAAGAGAGAGAAGGAAAGAATAGGAAAAAATCAATGTTTAGATTCATTTACAGTTTTGTGATCTCATGAAGCTTGAAGGTAATTTCAGTTCCTAGTGGATTATCGACCACACTGAAATTTGAGACTACAGAAAGTTGATAAAACAATGGAAGGAAGAATTCTGGTTGGACGTTCCTTCGCAGGAAGGCAAATATTTTGTCCACCACTTTCAAACTTGTTTGTTGCCGATTGTTACGGAGTACCTTTGTGCAATGAAATAAGAAACTTTTATACTTACATTAACACAAAAGGCCTTGAAATCATCAGCGCATATTACGGAGTTCACAGTGTTGTTTCCCACATGCTTCAAGAATGGACCCAAGCCTAAAGAAAAGCACAATATCAAACATTGAAAACGTCCTCATTCTGATCGACTTAAAACGAAACTTTGAAACATTTTTCAACAACTCAGGCTTGATGCATCTAAACAATCTCCTTGTGGCGTCAGAATATATTTGACAGAAATATTTGTTCGTTATTGAGAACGGTTTCCATGGAGTGGAAATTTCAATCTGAAATGCCTATTCTTTAGGTATCATCCTAATTGATGGGTTGTTATTTAGCCAAATTTTACCGAAAGCAGATTCTATGTGCAATTCAAGTATTCGGATATTGCAGATTTGGAAATCAGCTATTTAGCAACTGAATTCGCTGTTCAGTGAGGAACAGCAGAATGTCGGCTTTAAATATCCGATTTTTGTGGATATCTAGTCGAAACATTCGGCACTTGATACGTTCGGCTTAAAGTCAGCAAAATATTTCGTTATGAAAATGCCGGCATTAAGTGGTTTTATCGGCTGCTTTCCTATAATTTGCTGCTTTTTAAGCGATTTCAAAGTACCGATATTTAACCGATCAATTTTGGCGGTGCAAGTGCAAGATGAACTTTTAATCGCATTTGAAAAATTGGCGACGTGGAAAGCGAAGATAGTTCATACATGGTCATAGCACAGTAGCATAGATTCTTTAGCTGAGGATGGCACAAGTCTAGTGCCGAAACGTTATCCCTGGGGTATTTAGGTTGTTTACTCGTACTCAATGGTATCCTGTTTGACTTGTTTAACTGGTTTCCATAATCAGTGCTATAAAACCAGTACGTGTATTTTGATTCTTTAGCTGAGGATGGCACAAGTCTAGTGCCGAAACGTTATCCCCGGGGTACAGTAGCATAGATTCCACATCTTTATATCGGTGTAAAAACATGGGTGTAATATGCTATGAATTATTTCTTTTAATTGAATGGCTTGAAAGAAACTTCAGCGAATTATACCTATAATTCTACCGTTGGACTTTTCAGAAATTTTGACTATTTTTTCGACATTACAGCACATTTATATTTAAACTCATTTGAGGATGTGATGTCATCAAATTTCTAAATCGTAGACCAGAATAGTGACAGACGTTTGCTGGATACTATACTGTAGACATTCACAAAATATGTTTTTCTTGAAAATTATTTCATGTTCCATGAAAAAATTTAGAAATTCCGATAGCTTTAAGTTTCTTTCAACATTTTTCCTGAATTCTTAGAAAGAAGAAAAACACTATAATTCTGAAGATATTGAAGACATCAGAAAAGACGAATGATAGAATTATAGCAAAATAGATCAAGTTTTTTAAGCCATTCAGTTGAAGGAAATAGGGTATAGAATTTTACATCCACCTTTTCAAAGATTTGAAACCGATGCTTTGCGCAGAGCATAAGTTCCAAATCTTTAACTCGGCATAAAGAGGTGCGTGTAAAATTCTAAGACCTATTCCTTCTGATTGAATGGCTTGAAAGAAACTTTAGCTACTTGCCTATAATTCTGCCATTGAACATTTTAGAAATCTTGAATATTTTTCGCAATTTATTTTTCGCAATTACAGCGCATTTCGTTTTATAATTCATTTGAAGATGTGACGTCATCAAATTTCTAAATCATAAACCAGAAGAGTGACAGACTTTTGCTTGCTACCATATTGTAGGCATTCATAAACTATGGTTTTCTTCGAAATCATTTCATGTTGCGTCAAACAGTTTGGAAATTACGATGGTTTTACGTTTTTTGGAAAATTGTTCTTGAATTCTTGAAAACGAAGAAAAACACTCTAATTCTGAAAATATAGTAGATTTCTGAAAAATCCAATGGTAGAATTACAGCAAAATAGCTAAAGTTTATTGAGGCCATTCAGTTGAAAGGAATAGGTCATAGGACCTTACACCCACCTTTTTAAAGATTTGAAACCGATGCTTTGCGCAGTGGGAACCAGCCTTTAGAAGAAATTCTGGCGGCATCTGACTATTCCTTACCAAAGGGATTTATTTCATAAGTAAGCATAAATAAAGGGTTCCAATTGGAATAGAAACGGCTTCTGTGTTTTGTTAGACAGTCAGTGTTTGTTTGTTTATCGTTGCTTGTTGGCTGCAGGAGAGATGTGCTTGATCACATCTCTTGTGGTATAGTTGTGTAAATCGTCTTGTGAATCGTCTCGTATTATGTTGTAATCGTATTGTTAATGCAATTTGTGTTGTATCAATTAGAAGTTTCTTGTAAATTTGGAAAAAATTGTATAAGCTTTACTTCGTTGTTGTTATCTTATCTTGTAGTTTTGTACATTTTTAACTGATATATAAAAAAAAATTCTTACCAAGCTGCTCAAGATTGATGCATTTTGGAGCAATACCACAAACGGCATTAAGGATAATCTGAAGCAAGAGTGGCAAAACCATGGCAACAGACAGCACTGAAAATGCCAAATATAGAAGATATTCGATGATTATCAGCTAAGGAGAGATGAAAGATAGAACATTAGNGTCTCGTATTATGTTGTAATCGTTTCATATTTCGTATTATGTTGTAATCGTTTCATATTTCGTATTATGTTCTAATCGTATTGTTAATGCAGTTTGTGTTGTATCAATTAGAAGTTTCTTGTAAATTTGGAAAAAATTGTATAAGCTTTACTTCGTTGTTGTTATCTTATCTTGTAGCCTTGTAAATTTTTAACTGATATATAAAAAAAAATTCTTACCAAGCTGCTCAAGATTGATGCATTTTGGAGCAATACCACACACGGCATTAAGGATAATCTGAAGCAAGAGCGGCAAAACCATGGCAACAGACAGCACTGAAAATGCCAAATATAGAAGGTATTCGATGATTATCAGCTGAGGAAAGATGAAAGATAAAACATTAGGGATAGTGCAAAATTTATCATATTACATGGCCGGTGGAGACCGAAAATTCCTGCAAAAAATCTGCTCGCCCTGCATGAAACTATTGCAAAAAAACCAACTGCTCCGTCACCCTTTCCTTAAAAAAATGTGTCTCCCGTATTCATGAACAACAGATGTTGTATCGTGCCGCCGATGAATTAGCCAAAGACCATAGCAAAATCAATTCTTGTCGCCTTATGAGTCTTATGACTTATGAGTCACTTTATGATTGTTAACAAACAGTCGACTTTGAAGATGAAGAGAAATGACTGATGAATAGTTCTTGCAAACGACTGGCAAGGACATTTTGCATCATTGTCATACATAGCCTTCCAAGCATTTCTCGACTTGCAAGATTCATAATTTTATCATCAAAATGATCATTTTATATTTCAAACTTCATCTTGAGCTTATAAAAAGTTACTGCCCCGTTCAAATTGCTTTGTAAAAAGTGTTGACCCAGTTCTATACAAGCTCAAAAAAGTGGTTGCCCAGGCCATGTTATAAAATATACTTTGCACTGTCCCTTAGACAGAAAAAATTTCATCCCAGTGAGTCACAAAAATATGGGGCGTTTAAAGGCACACTGTCGTGGCGCTGATTGGGAGAATAAGACAATAAAAACGAATAGAATTAGGAAAGCTTCAAAAATTTCACTGTACACTGAAATTCATTAACGTGATAACGATCTGACTTCGTTTATTCTCGAAACAAAATATGACAAGCTTGAGCATTTAGGGTATCTTTGAGTCCAAAGGTATTTATAGTTCAATGGCAGACATGTTCAGATCTATTTTAGAATTTACGTGACTGAAATCGGCCCCTCCGTTCTGAAATTATGAGAGATTGTCTCGAGAAAGCCTCTTCAAGAGACCTTCAAAACGTGCCCAAAATCATGAACAAATTTCCCAAGCATTTCTGACTTGCACAGGCCTTACAGCAATGACTTCTGCACGCTTTAGCACGTGCTATGCTCTTGGGAGGATGAACAAGTCTTCCCCCTGGTATGAATAACCTATTCAGGGGGATTTCATTCCCCCAAGAGGACAAAATACACGAAGACATGGCGAGTGTCATAATTTTATGAAGGTAACATATGGAAATTTGCTCATTGTTTTCATTCGTTTTTGCAGGTTTTTGGAAGGGGTTGTCTCAAGAAAATCTCTCATATCCACGGGAAGGAATGGCCGATTAAAGCTGGGTAAATTACTGAACCTAATTGAACATATTAACAATAAAAAAGATACTCTTCAGTATTATTGCTTTGATTTTCAGGGAGCAGTTACTTTTCAAACGGGGATTCTTTTTTTTTACTCACCCGGTACTTTACAGAGGAACAAACCAAGCATTCATATCTAATGCGTACAACTACGCAGATATAAGTGGATTTTTCAAGGTTACTTTTGGTAGTTTAGGTGAAGCAAGCAAACAAATTGAATTGCAGAAAACAATTGACACAATGCTAAAACAATGATGTTTGCAGATTTGTTTAAAATTTGGTGACAGAGCTCCTTTAAAGAAATACCGTTCTACCAGTTTATTCTTGGAGCATAAAAGCATGGGGTGCAACTAAATAATTACCAGACAACTGAAGAATTTGCCACAAAATTTAGACTTCCACCCACTGTACATGTTATCTCTTGTATCTCCACTTGTGCAACATGAGAAGAATAGAACAAGGAGGCCAAGAATAATGCCAGCTCCAATAACTACTCCAGCAACAGTATAGCCAAAATTAAGGCTGAAAAGATAAATATACAGATTTCTAAATAAATACAGGCTTTGAATGTGTCATCATCACAAGAAATCTCTATTTGGCAAAAGCCAGAAAAAGGTCCCTACTTTCAAATATTCACAGCACCAAGAGTACTTGGCAGATTTGAATGCCTCAAATTCCACTTAAAAGATGAAGACTAAACTATTTCTATGATTTTTCTCATCGTTTTATGAGCACTGAAAATATAAGGTAACATTGACTTTGTGAAAATTTCTTGGTTACAAAACTTGAACCAAATTTATGTACAGAAGGATTCCATGTATTGCTATGAATCTGCTTTTGGGATTTACAAGGATCAACATTACATTTAGGCAAAAGCTGTATTAAAAAAGACATGATGTAGTTTGCAAACAGGGTTTATTGTAGTTAAGGGTCATTCCATGTCAAATTTGATGAGGGTTGTAACCCACCATGAAGAGTGTGGATGATTTTTAGATAATTTTTCAACTCAAGTTCAGAATGGTACC